>CBVK0101544102.1:0-24287 GCA_900067695.1 Picea abies | reverse complement strand
GTCACACTACCAACCTTCCTAACCTCTTAACTCATCAAAACTATGGTGATATTGGAAAGCTTCTCTTAGTGCTTTTCAAGCACAGAAACAAAATTCTAAAGAATCGCAAGTAATTACTTACCCTCTTAAGGTCTAATAGACCATTTTGGTCTTATTCTACGTTAATCATCATCATTAGTGTAAATTATTAAAAAAAAAAAAAATTAATTGATAAATAAATTATCACACTTTTATATTTAGTTGTCAATTTTCATTGTTTTACTTACAATGGTGCTACTGGTCAAGGCCTTGGTTTCAATTAGGTCATAGTTTTAACTAAAAAAAAAAGGTGGTGCTAGTGGTCAAGGTCGCAGTGTCAATTAAGTCATAGTTTTAACTCGAAAAGAAAAAAAAGTAGTGTTAGTGCTCAAGGCCAGAGTTTCAATTACGTCATAGCTTTAACTCAAAAAAAAAGTGGTGTCAATGAGGTCATAGTTTTAACTCAAAAAAAATAAGTGGTGTCAGTGGTCAAAGCCATAGTTTCAATTAGGTCATAGTTTTAACTCAAAAAAAGTGGTGTAAGTGGTCAAGACCATAGTTTCAATTAGGTCTTAGTTTTAACTCAAAAAAAAAAGTGGTGCTACTGATAGCATCACTTTTCAATTTCAGGGTCAATTTCAGGGTTTCGTTCGTAATGTCAAGGGCGTGGTTTCAAACAAGTCTCAATTTTAACCACCTCCAAAAAAAGGGTGCTGCCAATAGCACCACTTTTTTATTTGGGGTTTGATTTTTGTGTTTTTTACCCAAAAAAATGATATTTTTGGGCTAGAGTTCTCGTTTTGAGGTCACAGTTCTCCTTAAGTTGGTAACTTTGTTATATTTGTAGGATGGGAGGGGGATATTTTACTTAAGTGATTCTCATTTCTATAAATTCAATTCAAGATTGGGTAGGGTAATCAATAATTATGTTGAGATTATTGCATTGAAATTACCATTACTCTCTTCGCTAAAAAGGGAGCTTCCAAGCTTAATTTTTTGGGTGATTAGTGTTGGTAATTAATTGGATGAGGGGAATCTATAGGATGGAAAATGTATCTTTTAGTCCCATTTATAAATAAATTAATGGAATTCAAATCTACTTTAATTATATTTCATTCGTTGATATCTACATAGAGCAAAACACAGAAGTGAATGCCCTCTCCAAAGATGATATACGACTTGGTTTAGCTGTTTGGTATGTTGGTGTGTTGGAATAAAAAGATGGACTAGCTTGAATTTTTTGGTATAATATTTATCCATCAGATGATCTTAAAATGCATTAATCATATAAACATGTAACTTTCTTTCTTTTTGAATGAAAATTATGATTTGTCCCCGAGGATATGTGTGTGTGTGCATGCGCGTGTTCGTGTGCGTGCATGTGCCCTTGTGTGTGCACATGTGTGTATGTGTGTGCATGTGCGTGTTCGTGTGCGTGCATGTGCCCTTGTGTGTGCACATGTGTGTATGTGTGTGCATGCATGTATTTCCATGGTTCACTAAGATCCAAGCTAAGGGAAAGGATCATGGAAGAAATCCTAGTGAACTATGAGGAGGAGACCTTCTCTAATTTAGTCTTTAGATATGGGGAGAAACTCAATGAGATTTTTGTTGAGGGGGTTATATTTCCAATACTCAATAGTAGGGATTAAATCCAAGGAAGAGGACCAATTAGAATATTCCCTATTTGGGATGGAATAATCCCCTCGGTTAATCGTTTGACAACCATTTGATGAGCTTTATGAATTAGTTCAAAAGTTTTTTTTGCCCTTTTTAAATCTCTTATGATTTATAAAATTAGTGTAAGAAATAAAACCAATATAAAGAATTTTAAGAAACTTATTTGATCTAGGTGGATATCAATGGCCACCCACCTCTTCCACTAACTCATCATTGTTCTCCATCTTGGCCATTTGTGTTATGATTTTCGGGTCCTAAACTTTAGGGGTTGTTTTCAATCCATAAATGATGTTTTTTTTTCAATTCAAGGGGATTGGAATTGCCTTGGCATGCCCAAGCCCCACCAATAATTACACTTATTGATTAGATCTTTCCAACAAGCTATTAAATTCCCCAAACATATATTGTATGCAAAATTTGTGCCCAAAGGAAGTCGATGCATCAACTAACCACTCGGGACCCGTAAAGCTTTTGGCGCTTAGCCTCTTAGGGTTAGGGTTTTTTATCTTTAGGGTTCTTAATTTATGTTAAAAGCCCATACTTGTGGCCCCGTGTATTATCTTAATGCAAATGAGTGTATCCAACATCTCTTTCTCTTTAGACATAATCTACCACCATTCTAGCTAGTTTGTGTTCTACGGTATTCTACAATTTTATTCATTAATAGAAGTTGGGTTTCACTATATTTTTGTGTTATTTGTTATATTTTTGCTTGTATCTCAATTTGTTCTCAATATAATCTAGATCAATGGTATCAAAGCAATCTTCTCCTCGTTATTTATCGATGCTTGTCCCGATGAGGTCAAGGTATAGAGAGTTGGGTCTCGAGCTAGTTTCACTTGGGGACAACCACTCTTATTGGCCCAATCAACTTTCCATGCTAGAAGAAAAGAAAGATGATGAAGCATGAGATCCTTTCAAAATCTTTCTCGAGGAATCCCTTCTGTGATAGTAGAATAATATTATGGAAAACTTCGCCCAGATCCTTTGATGAATGTCTATAGCAGGCGAAGATCCTTCAAGAAGGAGCCATTTTGGAGGTGTGACACCCTTCAAGGTACAAATTAACTTTGATATTCCCTTATTTGAAGGCCAGATAGATGCAAATGCTTTGGAGAAATGACAACACTTGCTTCTAAAGTACCATAGTGGCCTACATAGGTACATCCAAACATAGGTGGATTTATTGGACATCTCCTCACTGGGAGTCACTTATCGATATGGTGTCAAAATTGAACAAAACTTTGAGTAGAAAAATAAGTGGGAGTTTGGGTATACAAATTTGAAACAACAAAAGCATGGAAAAGGTGGCCCTAACTCATAGAACAAGGGACAAAGCAAGGAATTCTAACCTCAAGAAAACTAGTCCAAGTCGTATGCAAAGAAAGGTAATGGGAAGACGAAGAAGGACAATGGAAAATGGTGTGAGTTCCACAAAATCCCATGGAAAAAAACTTATGAATGTCGCTCAAAACAATCATTATTGGTTGAGTTTAAAGAAAAAGAGTTGGACCCCAAATCAAACTCTGATTCAAAGTTGGATAAGGGAAAGTGGATCATCGATGCAGAACCTAGTGCTACCATTACAACCATGAAGATATAACCAGATGAGTCAGAAGAGCTTGAGGAAGAGGAGCACCTATTAATTTCATAGATGTGGGTGAAGGGAACCCCGGTGTATTTCATTGTTGACATAGGGAGCCATGAGAACCTGATATCAACTAAGGTCATCAAGAGATTGAAGTTGTCAATGATGCCACACCCCCAACCATACAACATCGGTTGGTTGATCCAGGGATGAGAACTTTGCGTCAGCTAACAGTGTTTCTTGTCCTATGACATAAAGCCCTTTCAAAGATGAGGTATTGCGTGATGCTGCCCTACTCGAAGTTTGTGATGTTATTTTAGGACAACTTTATATGTGTAAATTTCATGTTGTTTATGAGTTCTAACCCTGTACTGTCATTATCACTCTGGAAGATCAGCCCTACAAGGTACCCAAGGTAGTTTCGACTATACTGCAATTTCATTGATCTCGACAAAACAATGTTGAAATTAATCTCACAGACTGTGAAGTTTGTCCTCATCATGGTTAAGTTATTGAAATATCATTACAACCACCACGACTTCAACACAATATCTCCCCACATAGCATAAACTAGTGGACGAGCTTGTATCAGAATACAGAGACCTCTTTACTTCACCTATAGGGGTGCCTCTTCACTATCAAGTCAAACATCTCATTGATTTGGTACATGGTGCTCCCTTTCCCAATGGTCCAATACACAAATTCTCCCTTTTGGAGAATGAGAAATAAATGGTCAAATTCATGATCTCGTCTGCAAGGGCCACATTCGAACAAGCTCCTCACCTTGTGGGAGCCCAATTGTGTTGGTGTAGAAGAAGGATGGAACATGGTGGCTCTGTATTGATTATAGAGCCCTAAATGAAATCATTGTTAAGAATCGATACCCAATCCCCTAGATTGATGATATTATTGATAACCTCGAGGGTTCCAAGTTCTTAAGCAAGATCAATCTAAATTTGGGATATCACCAGGTTCCGATAGAATCAACCGATGTATGCAAGATAGCCTTCAAATTTAAAGAAGGCCTCTTTGAGTGGTTGGTCATGCCTTTTGGCTTGACTAATTCTCCAATTACATTCATGAGGGTTATGGATGATATCTTGTGACCATTTACAAACTCTTTTGTAGTGGTCTATTTGGATGACATCCTCATTTTTAGTCGGACCTGGTTAGAGCACTTGCAGTGCATTTAGCATGTTCTAAGCACCGTATGACAACACAAGTTATATGCCAACCTAGATAAATGTTCATTCGACATGTAGAGAATCCAATAGTTAGGATACATCGTGGATGAACACGTGGTGCATGTGGACCTAGCCAAGATCCAAGTCATTCATTATTGGCCCACCCTAACGACTTTGACAGAGCTCTACATCTTCTTGGGCCTCACCAACTTCTGCCACATGTTTGCATTGGGTTTTTGTCATATAACTCTGCCCTAAATTCAAGTGACTTGGGGGGGGGCTAAATCCAAGCTTGCCCAGTCTGAATCACATCATAAAGCATTCCATGATCTAAAACACCGCCTATGTTCTGCACCAATCCTCACATTGCCATATCTACAACAATCATTTGAGATCGAGACAAATTCCTCTAACTATGTTATTGGTGTCGTCGTCACTTGGAAAGGACATATGGTTCCCTATCATAGTGAAACACCATCTAATGTTGTTTGTAGGTATCCCACCTATGATAGAGAGATGTATTCCATTATGTAGGCATGCCAACAGTTGAAGCATTACATTCTATGCAAGGAAACTATCATCTACATTGATCACAAGCCTCTACAGTTCATGCTGACAAAAGTAAAGCTACAGAATGACCGCCACCATAAATTGTCCACATACCTGCAACAATTACACCTAAATATTAAGTACAAGAAGGGAAGTGACAATCGCGTTGTTTATTTCTTCAATTGGCCCCCGGTTGTGGCCCTCACCACAGTTCTTAACTCTTGTGGGAACGAGACCTCTGGGTGGCCACAATTATACAACAATGACTCTGACTTCGCTACTACTTATGAGATTTGAGAGCTAAGAAGCAAGTTCTTGAATTCCACCTCTAGGATGAGTTCTTGTATTATCTCGACCATATTTGTGTTCCTTCAAGTGAGCATGCAAAGCTAATTTTAGAGGCACGTTACAGTAGGGTGGAAGGGAACTTCAAGGTGGAGAATATAGTAACAGTACTTCAGAAGCATTTCTGTTGGCCCAATCTTCGGCGTGATGTCGGTCAATACATTAGGCTGTGCACTACATGTTCCATCACTAAGTTGTCCATCAAGAAGTAGGGGCTATACACTCCTATTCCTGCACCATGCAGGTCCTAGGAGTTCGACTCAATGGATTATAAGTTAGGGTTCCCTCCACCAAACATGGTCACAATCGTGTTTTTGTTGTTGTCGATCAATTCTCTAAGATGGCCATTTTGACACCTTGTAAAAAAGTATCACAGTCAAGGCCACTGCTAAACTCTTCTTTTTGCATGTTTGGGTTCATGTTGGGCTACCACAGACCATGATTTCAAATAAGGACAATAGGTGCCTCAACACCTTTTGGTCCAACCTATGGTTTCTTATGGACAAAAGGTTGACCAAATCGACTGCCTTTCATCCCCAAACACATGGACAAACAAAGGTGTTCAATAGGATGATTGCACATATCCTGCACGTACAACTCTAAGCATCCACGTACATGGGATGAGAGTTTCTCATATGTTCAACATAGCTATAATAGAGCCCTCCACAACTCTATTGGCCTCAACTCTTTTTAGGTGTGCTTAGGGTTTCAGCCATTAGCCCCAATTGATGTAGATCTACATGTTCCAGCTTCCTCGATAGAGTCCTCCCATGCTCAAATCAAGGCATATAGAGCAACCAAATTCGTTGAACAGATCCAACACCTCCAACAATAAGTTCATGATACCTTAGAGAAGCCCAATGCCAAGTATAAGCAACGACATGGCAACCAATGGGTTCCTCACAAGTTTTAGGTTGGTGACAAGGTGTGGTTGCATTTGTAGAAAGAGCACCTCATTTCCCCCCATAAGAATCTTAGACCACTCTGATATGGGCCTTATACCATCACCATGGTTGTGGGTGACAATGATTTTGAATTGAGTATTACTCATTTCCTTGGCTTGCACCCAATATTTAATCTGCAGTTGCTTCGACCATATTTCCCACCTCTATTGGACACCTTGAAGATGGCTGAGCAATTGACCCCTATAGAAATCAATCCTAAATTCATTGCACAAGATCCAATGGATCGGATCATGGACACCAAGATGAAGGGCACCCACCAACAAAACATACAACTCTATTGGATTGTCAAATCAATACAACTACTTCAGCAAGGCAAGTGGCTCACCAAGGTTCAGATTCAACAA
Source organism: Picea abies (assembly GCA_900067695.1). Classification (NCBI taxonomy): domain Eukaryota; kingdom Viridiplantae; phylum Streptophyta; class Pinopsida; order Pinales; family Pinaceae; genus Picea; species Picea abies. Next base: position 17,614 of record CBVK0101544102.1, on the reverse strand, counting down.
AAGTTTCCCCATATCCCTAGGGAACTTAACGCAATGGAGACCACTAATTCCTAAAGGGGGAGGACTAATTCGGGTGGATATTGGTGGTCACCTGCCTCTTCCACTAAATCATCACAATTCTCCATCTTGGTCGCTTTTTCCTTTCGGGTCGTTTTGAGGCCATAAATTATGTTTTTTTCCCATTCAAGGGGCCCAAGGTTGCCATGACAATCCCACACCCTATCAATTATTTTACTTATCGATTAGATCTTTCTAATCAGCGACTAAATTCCCCAAATGGAGATTGTATGCAAAATTTGTTCCTTGGGAAGTTGACGCATCAACTAGCTTTTTCCTTTCGGGTCGTTTTGAGGCCATAAATTATGTTTTTTTCCCATTCAAGGGGCCCAAGGTTGCCATGACAATCCCACACCCTATCAATTATTTTACTTATCGATTAGATCTTTCTAATCAGCGACTAAATTCCCCAAATGGAGATTGTATGCAAAATTTGTTCCTTGGGAAGTTGACGCATCAACTAACCACCTCGACGCCCGCAAACCTTTTGGTGCCTTGCTTCCTAGGTTTATGGTTTTAGACCTTTAGGGTTCTTGATTTATGTTAAAAGGTAATTCTTGTGACCCATTGTATTATCTTTCTATGAATGAGTGTAGCCAACATCTCTTTCTCTTCAGAGATAATATCTTTCTATGAATGAGTGTAGCCAACATCTCTTTCTCTTCAGAGATAAGCTACCACCATTCTAGCCAATTTGTGTTCTGCAATATTATGTTATTATATTCATTAATAGAAGTTGGGTGTCTATGTATTTTTGTGTTCTCTACTATATTTTTGTTTGTATCTCATCTTATTTTGAATATAATATGGATCACTATTACCAAGGATAACCTTTAGGAATAGTAAATGAAACTATTTGTAGCTTTTAATCCTCTCTAAAATAATTTTGTTGAGAACTTATTTCGTTCAAGAAACATAAGCTATTATAAAAAGAGATGAAGATAACACTCAAAACTAATTCCACAGTATTCCATATATGAGATATCAAAGAATATAAAAAATAACTAATAAATCATATAACCCTTCACTGAAGATAACCAATAATTTATTCAACCATACAAATTAACTTTGTCATAATTAAAATCCTTGCTAGATAGACACATGTGACATTTAACCAATAGTAGAATAATCCACGATACTGTAGAGATGCATATGAATATTTAGCAAACAAAATTGTCCCTTGACTCCAAAAGAGTTTTTTAATTAACCTTGAAATAATTCACCGCTACAATCCTTCTACAGTCACCTCATAGCCAAAGTCCCTTTTTTAGAGATTTGTCTTCTAATTTATAAGCAAAATTACATTTTAAAATGGACTAAAGTAAAAACAAATGTCGGTAAAACCACTACATGCCACTATTCTTTGGGGGAACTAGGCATATCAATATATGCATGCTTAGCATCATATTTCCCCCATTGTTTGAACAATTCCTAGCATAGCCTTAATGTAGGAAACATATGTTGTTCTCCAGTAAAACTCAGACTGTCATTCTCCAATTTAAATCTCTTGGTATGTTTTTCTATTTTCGGCATAGTAGTCTCCAGTCGAGTGGTCATTTTGACTTACCTAGTTAGACACTTTTGAATACGACCATGCTCAAGTGAGGCTATACTTCTGACATCAACCTCCCATTTATCGGTGATCTCCTTGAACTCTTCTAATAATTTTCCAATTGGTCGAAAACCTTCTAGTGGACCAAAACTAGGTAACCTACTCTTAGATGTGAGATCATCCACAAGATCCCAATTTTTATGACATTTTCACCATTCTTCTCATACCCAAGTATATAGTGCTTCAGTTAACTTATCCCAATAGCTCAATGCATGTTCGATTTTGGATATTTCACTCTTTTCTAGTATTTTGATCATGTTCTCCTCATGGCCACACCTCTTTTGAATTTCCTTGATGACACTTATTTGGACCCAGGCTTTGACCTACTTCTCCTTCCAGATGATATTCTCACTATACATAATGGACAACTTCATACTTTCTTCTTGTAATTCCACTAATTTACCTATGAAGTCTTCTCTAACCTATTCATTGATTTTGTCCTCTTCACGGACTTCCTTAATAAACTTATCTATTGTAACTTGGGCTTCCTTATAATATTGTACATGATTTATAAGAGATGCAATCTCTTTTCTCCTATCCTCAATCTCATTTTCGCTAACCTTGTCCTTCTCAATAGTTGCATGGGAAATAACTATCACATCCGATAACAACTCATTGAGCTTGGCTCTCTTTACATCCAACAATTATTCTTTAGTAGTGCAAAAATAACACTATCTACACCAACCCTTTTTCTTTTCTAGGTCCTCTTCAAGATCGTTTGCTTAAGTTGATTATAAGCAATAGACTTTAAGGCAGCCACCTCTTCTACAAGATCAAGGACAAGTTGAACACCCCATGCTAATACATTTTCAATACTCCATGCGGTGTAAAATTTCTCCATTGCTAGTCCATTACAATTGTCACTTGCTTTAGGAGCAACCTCCTCATCTCATATCAAATTAGTTACTTCACTAGGTGGTGTTGTGGTTTGTTGAGATTTTTGTTGGCCTAAAGTATTCTTTGTTGGCTAGTGTTTCTCACCTATTGGAATCTCACTAGTACCTATTTCTTCCAAAGTTTCCTCATGTTGCAACCTTTCTTCATCTCTATTTATATTTTCTTCTTCTTCTTCTATTAGCTTGTGTCTTTCCTCTTCTTCTCTTTTCCTCTTCTTAGATTGCAGTTTATCCTCTTATTTTCTTTTTTTTTCTTTTGCAATATTCTCTGCTCTTCCTCAACCTTCTTCATGATTTCCTCTTAGAGTAATTTATGTTCTTCTTCTTTCATTTTTTCCTGTTCTTCCTGTTGAATTCTCTCTTCTTCTAGTTTTCTTTTTTCTTCATCCCATATTCAATTTTTTTCCATAGATTCTTGTAATTTTTCTTTCTCTATTCAACTTCCAAAGCTCTCATATGCTTTTCCAATTCTATCCACATGGCTTCTTCCTCTTTCCTTTTCCTAAACTCCTCTTCGGTTTTCATCTACTGTTCTTTTTGTTATTGTTGTCTAATCTACTCATATTGTATGGTTTTTCTTTCAGCCTCCTATTTTAGTCTTATCTCCTATAGTCTTCTAACCTCCTATGTCTCCTTATTAACTATTTCTACCTCTATTAGTCCCCTGATTGTCTCCTCCATTTGTTCATTAGGAGACAAAGTTTTGAAAACTGTTCGACAACGATTTTTTTGCCTTACCATAACCTCATATACCAATATTGTGCATTCTCTAATAACATTTCATCTTCTTAGTGCTCATGAATGTATGGCCCAGCCAAAGATACTAGATCATAGTGCTTGGTCACTAGGACTTTGGGATGATGTCTTTTGTATTTCCCAAGTGGGAATCTATATTCAAGAAGACTAGTTGCTTCTTATCTTTCTTTCTTTGGGTCTGTCAAGAAGTGATGGCCCAACATAAAACCATAAGGAATAAAAATATTTTTTCTTACCTATATCAACAATGAAGCATTGGACCCTTGAAGGATTGTTTGATATGTTATTTAACCTAAGAGAAGCTTATCCAATACATACTTAGGCAAAAGATGGGTTGTTGTAGTTGCACCACAAATCCTTAGATAAGTTAGGTCCTCTTGTGGTTATCAATTACCAATCTAACTTATGAGCTTCTTCACATGTTTTCTAAGCCTTAGACATTCCCTGCAAAAAAATATTTTATATAAAGAAACTAGAAAAATCACAGATGGTGGAGTATTTTGTTTTGTACTTGTTGTCCCATAGAATTTGAAAATATACGTGCACAGGGGAATTTGAAATATGTCAACTGAGATTGAGGTTTGCAAATATATGTGAAGCACGCACGACATCTAATAAATAAGAATCTATATAAAAGGTAGGAATGACCCTATTCTTTGTCTTTGACTTGTGTGCTCTCTCGATCATATAATTAAGATGACTAGATAAAATGGTAGCTTTGTTGAATAACCCTCCTGTAGTGGCCATTGTTTAAGCTAATGACACCCATGCATAGGTGAAATGCAAAAAAAATCTATCTCCATATAATTTGTGTATCAATGCCATGAGATACATGTGTGGTTCTCTCAAGTTTGTGATAAAGTAACTACCATTGGCTTTGTGAAAGAATCTCTTATCTTCCTTCCACCAGCTTACCAAAATATTTCCTACATCATGTTTGTCATAAAAATAATTCACAACGAGGTTAACAAAATGAACTTCAAGCTTTGGAAACCTATAATATTTCTCCACATTCTCAGGTAAGAAAGAGCCCACATAGTGCCCTTTCTCATCTACAAGCATACTCTTCTTTAAATCCATGTGATCAATGATCCACTCAATAACCTCAGAACAAGGCATCACATGGGCTCTCATTTTAACAAAATGCAAACAAAACTTTCGTATGTTGATGAAAACCTTGTCATTAGATTCCCTCATGGTAGAGCCACTATGGGGAATTACATCTAGATAATCTTCATTCCATAACTTCTAAAATAATTCATTCCATCCTAAAAAAGGGATCTAATTCCTTATGTTGGCTTTGGTATTCTTGAATATCGTTCATAGTAGATGCTCTTCATGTATAGGAAAATGAATCATGGGAATGTATTCTTCCAACAGGTCCTCGATATCTATCATATTCTTTTAGGAAGCTTCCCCTTTTTCTTTAGGTTTTCCTCTAGGAGGCTAAATAGGAGGTTTAATAGGGGTTTTCCTTGCCGACATTTTACCTATACCAGAATCAAAATATAAACCAAATAAGAAGTAACACTAAGTTTTCACACAACAACAATTTATACCAAGTTATTATTCAAAACAATGTTATACTAAATTTCACAAGAAAATTCAGTCTTGACATGATTATACTAACTCTCGGGCATAAACCAATTATAAATAAAACTAACAAGAAATGAGAGAGAGGAAATTACGCTACTTGATTATATCCAATTTATCACCAAACTGAAATTTATTACAATCACAACACATACAACTTTCAGCATTGGAAACATACCTATGAGACAAGATAACCAAAAATTTCAAATGAAAACCCGCAGATGTAAACTCCCTTGACTAGCTTCGATGTAAATGCCAAATGATTGTGCATAGACAAACAACGAAGCACGTTATTCAAACAAACCCTCACACTGGAAATTGGCACTTGTTACCTAACAAATCAAGCCTTGATAGAAGAACCTACTAGAAAATACTCAACTCTAAATCACATTGTTGGAATCCATGTGAAGAATGGTTTAGCATCTAAATCGAATAGTTTGAATCTTATAACAATCAAACCAAATATGAGACCATGATTACCGAATATAACTTAAACTTGATTGAGTTTACAAAATCCCAAAGATTAAATGTCCATTGGATGTTTCAACCACCAAATCTGTGAATTTATGGCTAATAGGTTTACCTTTTTGACAATTGCTTGGCACTTTGGAGTTTTGATAAGTTTTCAATTGCAGTGATGAGAAAGTAAATTTGACTTATCGATGTTATGGAACATCCAAAAGCATTCAAGGTAGTATCCAAAAATAGTAGAAAGTGGATTTAGTACTAGATATGCGTTGACAAGCCAAGGTGTCTAGGGTGATAACATTGGCAGAGTAAAGTCTAAATTTGTTGAGCATACTATGCTAGGTTATAGCCTTATGATCCTTGAGTAATCCTTGTTGGAGCCTTGGGATCTAGATATTCACATGAACATGGGAATGTAGTATACAGTTTAGAGGAAGGAATAGTTTAGAGGAGTCATGGAGACTTGAGCCAAGGGTTTTGAGCTAAATATTAGAAATCTTGAAAAATCCTAGGTAAACATCTTGTGCCAATTGTAGGTGCCAAGGTCAATATAGGGCTAGGAGGTTTATTCAAGGTGGATCAGAGAGGTGATAATTCATTAGAGGAAGGTAGGAAGAAGCTAGTATGGAGCTCTAGAAAGAAGAATAAGATGAAGTGTAATAGTTAAAATGGTGTTTGGAGTAGATATTGGTATGGAAGAGGCACATGCCCTAATGGGGGAAACCCTGACTATGTGATTTATAGAAAAGAGCTTCAAGGGTGAATCCCTAAGATGTTGGATTGAGGAATCCTAATTTAAAGTTTCAGGTTACAAGCCAAAATTTTGCATCTTGATTCATGCTTAGCTCTCCTTTAAGTTCAAATCAAAGAAGGATGTGGCTCTTATCTCGAGTAAAAAGTGGTAATGGGGACCACCAATTCTTCATATTAAGCAGTAGAGAACTAGATTTTATCCTTGCACTCAACATCCTTTTTTTCATCCTTATGGATTTTATTGGTGACATTACCTATGGCACTATGGCGTAGAGGTATTCTGAAAAGGCTAGCTAACTCCATAGGAAAATTTGTCGACTTAGAAGATGACTTGTGGAATAAGATGGAGAAGAGAGTCATTAGAGTACCAGTGGAATGAATATTCATGATGGACTACCAGAAGAAATTGACATTGAAATTGGAAATCATAATTATTCTTGACATTTAGATTACTATAAATGCCTTTTCGATGTCTTCGTTGTCCGGATATCGGTCAGGGCTACCAAGAGTGTGGAAAAAACCTAGGGACCTTGGTCTGGAGGAGAAAGGATTCAAGATGTTAAATTTTAGATAAATATTATTGCCCAGAGGAGGAAAAAGGAACAAGCATATGAAGGACTCGTTTTCACATACCTATAAGACCTCTCCTTACTCAAGTAGATGGGATTCTAACTCTAGAATTGAATCCTCTACCTTAGATGGTATCAAAATCCAATTTTGTGAAGGATGCTCTACGTATTTTTTGGAGAATAAGGTCAATGCAAAATATATTACCACACCATGGGACAATTTAGAGTATCCATTCGGTATTCCAAGGGAAATTAGTGGAGGAATCATGGAGCTATTAGTCACGATTGGAAAAGGAGATGATGTTATGTCAAATGATGTAATGTCCCTGATATGGACCCTTTGTAATTGTACATATAGGATGGTGAGTCGTTGGTACATTTAGGCTAGTGATTCGTTGGCACTAAGTTTTGATGTTGTGCACACCTGGATAAGTGCACGAAGAATTGCTATCAAAGATAGGGTGCACACATTTCATGGTGTTGTGTGCACCTGGGTAAGTGCACAGAGTTCCCAAGGGTAAGTTATGGATTGTATTCATTGTTTTGTTGTTGAAGAGGCGGGTTGTCAGGCCCATGAGCAGTCTCTCTAGGTGAGAGATTTTTTGTTGAAGAAGCGGGTTTTCAGGTCCCGTGAGTAGATTCTCCAAGTGATATTTTTGCTGAGAATTGTTCCCTAGTGCGTTGGGAATTAGTCCCAAGGCTCAAAGACTTCATGTCCGGCCTGTTGCTGGTAACCTTGGAAGGGAAGCGGGGTAGCCAAGGGGTTGTTAAGCAGAGAAGGGGGGAACTTCCTTGGGTTTGACAAGTGCGTGGGGAATGAGAGACTTTAGGCTAGTTGCAGTAGCACACACCATGGATTGAGCAATTCTATTGAGAATCCGATCTTAGTCTATCATTAGGAACCCTTTTTTCCCTGGTGGAGTTAAGCCACAACTTGGGAGTGACCTGTTGTTGAAAGCTTATGAGCAATAGAGTATATGGTTGGGAGGAACGTCTAATTTTTGCGTGCACATAGTGACTTTCTTAAAAGATAAGTGTTCTTTATGTGATTGTCTTATTTAGTATGTGCTTATTTATCTAGGTTTGATATGGGTTACTTCTTGTATGTTGTCGCAAATAAGTAAATGTTGTTATTTTGTTTAATGTTGCTTGCACATGTGACTGTAGTGCTGATAGACAATAATTGCAGTCGTGCATGAGTATGACAATTATTGTTAGTTTTCTTGTTAAGTTAATCCTTTGATATTGGTCATGAGTATCTAAATCAAAGCCTGGATGACCATGTCGTAGAAAAGTAGCCTAAGTGCACAAGAGGCTGGAATTCGTTTGTCTCTGCAGGGAATTAGACCCTGCGCACAAGGAAGTCAGAATTGGCGCATGACACCAGGATGGTTCTATGCACAGTAGTGTTGTGTGATCAGTATACTCGTGTGCAATTGTATGAGTTACTTTCACTACTTAAATTTGTGTTAAAAGGAGAAAGTCGGTGTGGTGTGACTCAATTAAGGTTGAATGCACTACTTCAAGTGATATTATGCAGACTAGTGATTAGTATAGAATCCCGCAATGGATTTTTGGTGTAGCATTGTTTAGTAGTAGGTTGGGTTATGTTACAATATGGTTGATTCAAGGATACAGAAGTTGAGGTTGTGTGACATGGCCCGGCCTGAGGTCGTTGGGGACGCTACATTTTGGTATCAGAGCTATTAGTTCAACAATGGACGTGTATGGGCCAGAGGTCACTAAGAAGCATCATAGCTCCAGTTTCAACACTGAGCCTGCATGAGTTGAGTTCTACTTAAGGAAAAAAATTAGACCCTGCGCACAAGGAAGTCAGAATTGGCGCATGACACCAGGATGGTTCTATGCACAGTAGTGTTGTGTGATCAGTATACTCGTGTGCAATTGTATGAGTTACTTTCACTACTTAAATTTGTGTTAAAAGGAGAAAGTCGGTGTGGTGTGACTCAATTAAGGTTGAATGCACTACTTCAAGTGATATTATGCAGACTAGTGATTAGTATAGAATCCCGCAATGGATTTTTGGTGTAGCATTGTTTAGTAGTAGGTTGGGTTATGTTACAATATGGTTGATTCAAGGATACAGAAGTTGAGGTTGTGTGACATGGCCCGGCCTGAGGTCGTTGGGGACGCTACATTTTGGTATCAGAGCTATTAGTTCAACAATGGACGTGTATGGGCCAGAGGTCACTAAGAAGCATCATAGCTCCAGTTTCAACACTGAGCCTGCATGAGTTGAGTTCTACTTAAGGAAAAATTCAGACTGGTAAGGTACCAAATTTACAATTCCAGTGTGACCATGGTGCGCATTACATAAGCATGCACAAATGTGCACGCTAAATTCATGATATTGCAGAGTGTGACACTGGAACTATGAAGAAAACAATGGTGCATGGGTGTGCGCAATAAATTTTTGGGGTTGTGTAGAACAAAATTGCAGTGCATGTGCATTACTGATTTACAATGTAAAAGTTAAAAATTGACACTGAGCATTGTTGTGTGTTGAATACCAATGTGCACACGAGCTTCAAAAGAAGGGATTCTGACAAGATGGTGTAGAGTTTTCCTAAAGTTGTCTCATGAATTCATTTGAAAGATCTTGTTGCCTGGACATTTTGCATAATTATCAACGATTAGAGAAGGACAAAATCAGTGCAAAAGGTCAAAACATGGAAGATGTGCAGAGGACTTACAATTTTGATGATGAATTCAGGGATTTGTATGTCAGTTTGGGTGGTGATGGTACATAATTCAAGGAGGAACGCATGAACTTAGTGGAAACCATAAAGGGATTGCAAAATGATGTCCAAATCTATAAAGTTGATTATGAGAGGCTTATGAAAGCCAAGGAGCATCAATATGGCTTCGATGTCAAGTTGATGCAAATCTTGGACAAAATAGAAAATAAAATGGATAAGGAGATAGAGACAAGTAGCTTAAGAGGTTGTAGGTCTCATTATGAGAAAATAAGAGAAGCGAGAAGTGTTGATAGACATCATCGCCAATCACCAAAGCATTCATTTAGGAAAGTGCATGATAGCTCAAGTCCATCTCCTGTCAGGAAACATAAGAGAAGGACTGGGGTGGATGAGCTATAGGGAGAAATGAATAAGATCAAACCTCTTACCTTTGATGATGAGCACAAGAAGGATGAAGATGCAGTGGATGAGCTATAGGGAGAAATGAATAAGATCAAACCTCTTACCTTTGATGATGAGCACAAGAAGGAAGAAGATGTGGAGACCTGGTTGTTGGGTATGAGGAAGTACTTCCAGCTACATAATTATTTTGTGTAGGCAGAAGGGAGAATTTCTAGCTATCAGTTAAAACAAAAGGCATCAATGTGGTAGGATCAGTTTGTGCAAGTGTAACACATGTATGAAAAGATGGTTACTTGGAGGGAGTTCAAGAGGTATTTTCAAAAGAAATACTTAAAAAAGTGGTACTGTGACAAGAAAATGAAGGAGTTCTTCGAACTCAAGCTTGGGAGTATGATGATACATGAGTATGAAAGAAGATTCTTAGAGTTTTTGAAGTGTGTCACATTCATCAAGGATGAGCAAGTTAAAATTCAGAGGTACCTGAGTGAATTTCCTTCATTTATTAGTGAAAAGATATTGTATGATGACCCTAAGACATTGGAGGAAACCATAAGTCACACTAAATGTCTTTATGAGAAGCAAAGGGGAAGACTGACTTTCCAAAAGGCTTGGGAAGACAAGATTAAAAGTAAGGTGGAGCCGAGGAAGAAGGGGGCTAAGCCACCATTTTTCAAAAATATTGCACAAGGACATACAACTCTCAAGTAGCCCAGAATGACAGAGATAGTGGGTCAAAAGCCATGGAAACAATCTATTCAATGTTCGAATTGTGGCAGAGATAATATGCATAGAGATTGACCTCAAAGAGGTGATATAGTGAGGACTACGCACAATGTACAACAAGTTGTGACAATTGAGGACATGGGTAGAAATGTGCCAAGGATTTACGCAGCCTTGGATAACAAGCAAGCTGAGTTTCAATCGCACGTGATCAAGGTGGAAGGTAAGATTAATGATCAACCCATTGCCATTTTAATTGACTTAAGAGCTAGTCATAATTATCTAGATCTTAAGATGGTGGAAAGATTCCATTTGTCGAGAAGCAAGCTTAGAAAACCTTGGTTGGTACAATTAGCTACATGGACAAAAAGGAAAATTTTCGAGATGGTCAAGGTATGTCCAATGGAAATGAATGGACTTTGCACAAAGGTTGATTTGAATATCATACCTTTGGGCTCGTATGATTTCGTCATTGGTATGGATTGGTTGGATGAGCACCATGTTGTCTTGAACTGTTACGATAAGTTATTTGCTTGCTTGGATGAGGAAGGGAACTTAAGAACAGATCAAGAAATTCCAAGGGATGTAACTGTCAGATAAATTTTAGTGTTGCAATTGAAGCAAAGCTACAAGAAAGGATGTCAAGTAATTGCAGCGCACATGGAAGTGGCACCTAAGGGTAAAGTGTCGAATGTTGAAGACTGCACGGTACTGAAAGAGGTTGAAGGTGTCTTTAAAGAGATATTGGGGTTGCCACCGAAAATAGATATTCACTTCTCTATTAATATGATGCATGGAGCAGCACTCATATCCAATACTCCTTATAGGATGAGTATGCCATAGTTGAAGGAGTTGTAGATGCAACTTGAAGAGCTTGTGAAGAAGGGGTATATACGCCCAAGTGTGTCACCTTGGGGTGCCCAATATTGTTCATAAAGAAGAAGGATGGTACGTTCAGAATTTGTATCAACTTCAGATAGTTGAACAAGGTAACAGTAAAGAAAAAGTATCCTTTGCCAAGGATAGATGAACTCTTTGATTAGTTGTGGGGCGCACAAATATTTTCAAAGATTGATCTCAGATTTGGATATCACCAAGTGAGAATAAAAGAGGAAGACATCAACAAGACTGCCTTCAGAACAAGGTACAAACATTATGAGTTTACAGTGGTGCCATTTGGGTTGTCAAATGCACATGTTGTCTTCATGTGTTTGATGAATGGAGTTTTCAGAAGTTATTTAGATAAGTTTGTCATTGTATTTCTGGATGACATACTTATTTACTCAAAGTATGAAGAGGATCATGAGCAACACTTGAGGATGGTGTTGCAGGTATTGAGGGAGCATCAAATTTATGCAAAGTTGAGCAAGTGCTTGTTTTACTAGAGGCAAATTCATTATTTGGATCATATCATTTCCAAGGAAGGAATAGTTGTGGATCTAGAAAAGATAAAACCCATTAAGGAATGGTCGACACCAAGAAATGTCACAGAGGTAAGGTCCTTTATGGGAATTGTGGTTATTACAAAAGGTTTATTGAAGGCTTCTCACAGATTGTTCATCCAATTACATCCTTGCAAAAGAAAGGTGCGCGATTTGAATGGACTTTGAATTGTGTAAGGAATTTTCAGCACTTGAAAAGTTTGTTGATAAGTGCGCCAATTTTGACAATTGCAGATCCCAATGCAGACTTCGTTGTGTGCGCGGATGCCTGCAAGAAAGGAATCGGTGGAGTCCTGAGTTAGAATGGACATGTGATATGTTATGAATCAAGAAAGTTGAAGGAGCATGAAAGAATATATGTTGCTCATGATTTAGAATTGACAACTATAGTGCATGTCTTGAATATGTGGTAGCATTATCTTATGGGTAAAAGATTTGAGTTGAGGATAGACCATAGTGGTATGAAGTATTTGTTTGGACAACCAAGCTTGAATTCTAGACAAACAAGGTGGTTAGAATTCCTCTGTAAGTATCACTTTGATATAAAGCATATCATAGGAAAGGAGAACAAGGTGGTTGACACACTTAGCAGGAGGGTACATGAGATGTGTGCTACAATGGTTAGCATGTACAAATTCGATTTGAGCGCTAAAATTTTAGAAGTTTCCAAATCAGATCAGCGCTATGTGGACATAAAGGTGACCTTATAGTAAGGCATGTCGTAGCAAAAGTTTGAAGGTTATGAGCTAAGAGATGATGGAATCCTCATGTATAGACACGGATTCTATGTGTCGAATGATCAAGAATTAGAAAGTATGATGTTTCCAAAGATGCATAAAGTTCCTTATGTTGGATATCTAGGTTACCAGAAGACAATTGTCGCAGTCAAAAAATAATACTATTGGCCAAGTATGAAATAGGAAGTTGTTTATTTTATTGCTAGATGTCTTAATTGTTAGAAGGTCAAGGATGAGCACAAACATCCAGCTGGATTTCTACAGCCTTTGCCTATTCCTCAGTGGAAGTGGGAAGTTGTGAATATGGACTTCATAACTAAGTTGCCTAGGAATGTTAAGCAACATGATTCTATTTATGGTGGTGATGGACAAGCGTACTAAAGTAGCCCATTTTATTCCAGTGAAGTCAACGCACAAGGCAACTGACATTGCTGAAATATACATGCAAGAAATTGCTAAGCTGCATGGTGTACCTAAGACAATTGTCTCTGATAGAGATTCCAACTTCACCTCGAACTTTTGGAAAGGGCTACTCAGAGGATTTGGGACAAATCTGAAATTTAGCGCAGATTATCATCTTAAGATAGATGGTCAAACACAAAGAGTAAATCGAGTGATTGAAGATATGCTCGGGATGTATGTGATGAGATAGATGGTCAAACACAAAGAGTAAATCGAGTGATTGAAGATATGCTCGGGATGTATGTGATGGATAATCCATCAAAATGGGAAGAATACCTTCACTTGGTAGACTTTGATTACAACAATGGGTATCAAGCATCTATAAAGATGACCCCATTTGAAGCATTGTATCGTAGAAAGTGCAACACACCAGTGAGTTGGGACAACTCATATGACCACACAATAGTTGGGTCAGATCTGCTTTGAGAAATGGAAGAGCAGATGGGAAAGATAAGGAAGAATTCAAAGGCTACCCAAGATAGGTAGAAAATTGATGTAGATAAATGAAGAACTCACATAGATTTTAAAGTGGGTGACCATGTGTTTTTGAAAGTGAAAGCTAGGCATAGTTCCTGTTGTTGGGAAGTGTTCTAAGTTGGCAACGCGCTATTGTGGGTTATTTGAAATTCTTCAAAGGATTGGTCATGTTGCATATATGCTTGCATTTGTTGCATCCATGTACATATAATCACAGTTATTAATATAATATTTGTTGCATCCATGTACATATAATCACAGTTATTAATATAATATTACATCACTGGGCGCAGACAAACTCAGATGAAAAGAGATGGGGGGCTAACTCCACCGAAAAAAACAAAAAGCGGGGCGAAACTTAAGTCTTAGGGAATATTTTAATAATATTTCCAAAAAAGTGAAAGTTATGGATAATTATTTTATCCTAAGTTCCTGAGGATAGGGAACGAATCACCAAGTGGCTTAAGCTACTTCTGAAGGTGGTAGATGTCAAGTTGAGGGCATGCAATATATATTGTTAGCCTTAGTGTATTTTTGAGGGAGAATTATCCATTATTCATTATTCATTATTCACTCTCGTGTGCAGAAGGGGTCGGACCATCTGAGAGAGGACGACTATTACCTTATCTGCACAAAGGAACTTGTAAGGGTTTTATGGATTGTAATCAGTGTTTTGTTGTTGAAGAGGTGGGTTGTCAGACCCGTGAGCAGTCTCTCTGGGTGAGAGATTTGTTGTTGAAGAAGTAGGTTGTTAGGCTCATGAGCATATTCTCCAGGTGAGAGGCTTTTTGAAGTTTGTTCCCTGATGCGCTGGGCATTAGTCGCATGGCTCAAAGACTTCCTATCTAGCCTGTTGTCGAAAACCCTAGAAGGGAAGTGGGGTAGTCGAGGGATTGTTGAGTAGAGAAGGGGCACACTTCCTTAGGTGTGACAGGTGTGTGGAGAATGAGAGACTGTAGGCTAGTTGTAGTAGCAGACACCATGGACTAAGCAATTATGTTGAGAATCAAACCTTAGCCTGTCATTAGGAACCCTTTTTTCCTAGTTGGAGTTAATCCCTAGCTCAGGGGTGACTTGTTGTTGAAATCTTATGAGCAACAGAGTCCATGGATGGGAGGAAAATTTGAGTTCTATGTGTAGTTGGTGACTTTCATAAAAGATAAGTGTTCTTTATGTGCTTTTCTCATTTACTGTGTGCTTGTTTATTTAGGTTTGATATGGGTTAATTCTTGTATGTTGTCGCATATAAGTAAATGTTGTTATTATGTTTACTATTGCTTGCACATGTGATTGTGGTGTTGATAGACAGTGATTGTAGTTGTGCATGAATATGAAAATTATTGTTAGTTTTCTTGTTAAGTTATTCCTTTGATATTGGTCATGAGTCTCTGAGGCAAGTCTTGAATGACCATGTGCGTAAAAAAGTAGCCTAAGTGCACAAGAGCCTAAAATTCGTTAATGCATACAGGGAATTAGACCATGTGCACAAGAAAATTAGAATTGGCATATGACGCCAGGGTGGTACTACGCACGATAGTGTTGTGTGATTAGTATACGCGTGCACAGTTATATGAGTTACTTTCTCTACTTAAATTTGTGTTAAAATGAGAAAGTTAGTGTGGCATGACTCAGTTGAGGTTGAATGCACTACTTCAAGTGATACTGCGCAGACTAGTGATTAGTATAGAATCTGGGCAGTGGATTTTTGGTTTAGCATTATTCAGTAGTGTTATCCCCTATCCTAGGGATAACTAAGGAGATCATGTCTTGAGGCCCACTGGTCATAGACATGGAGTCCCGAGAGTCGGATGACTTGAGCATGATCCCGGAGGGCCCCTCTTTTCTTTAGTGCATCCCATCTATCAGCAGCAATAGTATCCATCCCACCGGCCTGGTCCTGAAGTAGCAGTAAGTCTTTCTCTATGAGGTAATGAGTTCAGGTATCATGGTATGTGTCACTCTGATTATTGAAGCACTTGAATATGCTGCATTAAATTCTCCTTCATTTCATAATGTTTGCTTGGAAATTATGCTCTTTAACTTGTTCATACCTAGAAGGGTGACATGATGTCCTAGTAAGTTGATTTCCTTTTAATAATGTTTGCTTGGAAATTATGCTCTTTAACTTGTTCATACCTAGAAGGGTGACATGATGTCCTAGTAAGTTGATTTCCTTTTAGGATGGGTTGCCACTGAGTGGGTCTATGAAAGGTCATCCTCCATTCCCTCCATAATTACCACTTTTCATCCTTACTCCTCTCATTTTCCCCTATCTTTGTTCGGGCATTAGGATTTGCCACACTAGTAAGGGTTGTACCTTGCCTTGTGGGAATAAGGGGCTAAAGGGCCAGGGGGTAAAAGCAGTTGCAAGGGTTAAAAGCCAAAATGAAACCTTTGAGATGCTTCACCCAAGGATTCTTGAGAAAGCAGTAAAAGGCTTATCAGTAAGAAAAGGAACCCGTAAGATAAATAAACATCCAAGGTATTAGTTGGTGGATGGGAGGTCTCATCATGAGCTAGCCTATTATGACCATGGGTATGTAGCGATATGACACTACCATCTATCTGGTGGCATAGCCAAGAGAAAGGGGGTATCATCATGAGCCAACCTTCTCATATTCATGAAATTCTTGTGGGTAATGTTGTCACCTTTGGTCACCAAGCCATGACAGTGTCCCTCAACTCTTCCCTTGAAGCATAAAAAGAAAAAGATAAAAAGCAATAAAACTTAGAATAAATGGCATTGAATGGACTACAAAACAATGGCATCTGTGATAAGGTGTAGCTCACCCTCTATAAAGGCACCCACACGCAAGACCTACATTTCCTTGTTATCACTACACCATGTGCCCAGGCACTTCCCCCATGCCACTTCACACACACTTACATGACCTAGATTGGTTCTCACCTAGGAAACACCCCAAACTTAAGGAGGATTAGCCCAATAAGACATCCTGAGACCTTCTCCAAACCTGACTTTCTAAACTCCATAACATCTTTAAGAATTTGTTTGGGTAAAGGGGGGTTTGATGCACATGTTTGGGTAATTTGATTATTATATGTGATTGACATTGGGGGTTTGATGCACATGTTTGGGTAATTTGATTATTATATGTGATTGACATCGCTATGATCCTTGTGACTTATGAACCTCTGGAGGGAATACTTGTTGTTGTTGCATGACTTTTCCCGGTGGACAAGTACATATGGGGGAATGATTAGCTCAGACCTCCATGGGGCTGAAAGCCCACAAATGGACATTGTGACCCTAACTAGGGACAAGGAGACACCAGAGGCTTGCACCAGGAAGAAAGAAGGACGTTGCACTATGGACACTTCAACAGACCTAGACCCAAGGGAGTCTTGTCTTTCCACCTAGATGTTGACCCTTCAAAGTACATGACGTCATTATTATGACCCTGGTGTCATCCAAAGTTAGGGTTTGCACTTGTGAGGGCAGTTGTGTGTTAGTTGGCACATGTGTGGCAGCATTAAGGGCCTTTAGAGGCCAAACATTCTGCATCTGAGGCCTAACGTTCCACCCTAGGGGCCTAACGTCACCCTAGAAGGGCATGATGTCACCCTTGGATATGATATTGGAGTTGAATTAATGTCATTTATGTAAAAACTAGATTTTAAATGTAAATTGACCCTGTCAACCTTTTTATGACCTAATTTTAATTAAAGGTCATTAATACTGTATAAATAGAGAGAGAAAAATCTCATTTTTTCATCGATGAATTCATCACACAAGTGTATGATCTAAAATTCGGCCCTCTTCTAGGGTTATTGGCTGAAATTTTTGGCACACTTCTCTTGGAGGCTATAATTTGCAACTTGGATCATTTTTGGTGGAGTTACTTGGCATTCTAGGGTTTTATGTCTTGATTATTCCTGGTGAAGTAAGTAAATCTACAATTCTTCATTTTATTTGAATGGTTTATGGTAAA
>CBVK0101543953.1:0-23671 GCA_900067695.1 Picea abies | reverse complement strand
GGTAGGGGAAAATGAAGAGGAAATAATATTACCATATCTTAAATGATTTGATACAATCAAAGTGCATCACGCTCAATGCACCAAGTGTATTTCAACATAGAATACATGCATTTCTACGAAAATATGTTGTGTTACCGCTCCATGAAACACAATTGCAACTAAGCAATCAGGAAAACATACATCCTCGTAACCCATATATTCTCTTCAAACTTCAAGCTAATACACCAAAGTGAAGAGGAAAAAAAACTACCATTTAAGATAATGCTCAGTACCTAATGTTGTGATGTACCACCTAGCCCAGATTCATGCTAAATAATTCTTCTCTATTTGCTCATTTTATTTTGGGTGGACTTGATACGACCTTCATATCCTCAAACCACAACCTTTCAACTCCCCGAGGATTTAGGCATGCCCAAATCACATATATGCTAATAGTAATTTAAGAGATTTATATTATAAAGTAGGCATTTGAGTTTTGATGAGTTGATGGGGATAAACATACTCAATGACATATCTAGGAATAATGATTTTTTTTTTCTTGTAATCATGCTTCTTGTCTTCACCATCACCTTTTGATTTATCACCACCCTTGTTATCATCATCCTCTCATCCCTTTTGTTTTCTCTACAATTCTTCTTCACCCCACCACAATCCTTCTTATCCCCACCACCACCTCCTTTCTTCTTCTCCCCCCTTATTTCTTTCCCACATCCTTCTTGTTTCCATCCTTCTTTTGTGGATGATCTCCATATGATTCCTAGTCTTTTTGTGGAGACAAAATGGCTTGTAGTTGTTATTACAATTAATGAAGGGAGGGATCTAATGTAATGATTAGAGTGAGTTACAGATATTTTTTATTTTGTTTTAGTTGAATAGAGGGGAGCCTTGGGAATTGGAACCCAAGCAAATAAAGGTTTTCTTTCACTTGCAATTTGTATATTGCAAACTAGAAATCATGTTAAAGACAATTCTGGAAGCTCTGCCTTAAATGTGGGTTTCTATTCTTACATAACTCACTCTTATTATGTTATTCATATTGTTGAATGTGGTGATTGGAACCATTGCTAAATTACTTTTGGATAGGTGAAAATTTTAGGAACCACTCGTAAGTATATAGGTACAATAAATGGATGGATCCCATAATACATAGTGGCATGCTAGGTAGGGAAGAACTACAACTCCACACTTGTTATTTGTATTAACATGAGAGGTTCGTAAATATAATGAAAAAGACCATTGGGCTTTCGTAATGGGTGAATATTTCTATCAACTATGACTCTTCATATTCATAACAATGTTACAAGTAACACAATCCCAAGGATTATGTGTCCAACATTCCCCCCCTAATCCGAAGGGGTGTTTGTGAGTCCAAGCATAATTTTGAACTTTTCAAAATTTTGTCTTCCAAGGGATTTGGTGAAGATGTCCATAATTTGCTCATTTGTGGAACAATGTCTCAAGTGAATAGTCTTGGCCTCTACATAATATCGAATCAAGTGGTACTTTGTGTTGATGTGCTCAGTTCGATCATGGAATCTGGGATTCTTGGCCAACTTGATTACATAAGTATTGCAAACTAGAAGAGGAGTAGAATTCACTTGTTTCTCCTGCAAATATTCAAGTATTTTCCTGAGCCACAATCTATTTCATTTCTTCTGCAACTGCCATATATTTTACCTCTATCGTGGAATATGTTGGAACTAACTATTTGTGTGATCTCTAGGAGACAAATGTTGATCCAAGACTCATGAGATAGCCTCAAGTTGATACTCCATTTTATTTATCCCCAACAAAGTTTGAATAAAAATATCCAATCAGGTTTAAGTCATCCACCTTAGAGTACCCGAGTCCAAAATCTTGAGTTCGCTTCAAGTATTTCATAACTCTTTTTGTAGTGGACCAATTTCCTTCACGAGGCTTTTGCATGAACCTAGAAAGAATCCCGACAACAAATGAAATGTCTGGTATGGTGATAGTAAGATATATAAGACTTACCTCACTGAAGGAATGCATCCATACCACATTTCACAAGGAGTTTTGTTTCTAAGAGAATGAGATGGAAACACGCTTTTCACATAAGATGTACATAGAACAACATCATCCCAAAACATCAATTTTTCATTCTTGAAAAACATCATGGAACAAACTATATTTAGGAGAGTCCTGTTCATTTTTTTAGCTACACCATTTTGTTGAGCATTGTATAGAACTATGGTTTGATGTTTGATCCCTTGTTGGAGAAGTTAGCTTTCAAATTCATTAGATGTATATTCTCTTCCATTATCAGTGCAAAGAAAGATAATACAAGATTGAGCTTCATTTTGAATCCATACATGAAAATTTTTAAAAATTACAAAAGCTTGTGATTTTTCTTTCAGAAAGTACACCCAACACATCTTGGTGTAATCATCAATAAAAGTCATGATGTATATATTGTCATTTGTAGAAGGAACAAGCATAGGGCTGTACATATCAGAATGAATCAATTCAGATTTTCTACATGCTCTAGAAGTAGAATCATGAAATGGTTGTTTGCTATGTGTTGGTCAATTTAATTGCTTAAATTGATGAACATTAAATTATCAACCAGGGTGTTCGTAAACTTGTGAGATGCTGACAAAATATATGTAGGACTAGGCAACTAAGCTCTATGCTAACCTTATTGCATTTAAAAGCATATTGTTTGACAAGTCATTTCCAAAAATAAAAACTGAGTGCATGAGCATACTCTATTCATTAACCAATTGATTACACCCTTTTTTACTCAGATACTGAGTGATTAAGTTAACATACTCATTCATTTAGTCAATTATTGGTAGCTAAGATCTATGCTAACCTTATTGCATTTAAAAGCATATTGTTTGACAAGTCATTTCCAAAAATCAAAACCGAGTGCATGAGCATACTCTATTCATTAACCAATTGATTACACTCTTTTTTACTTAGATGCTGAGTGATTCAGTTAACATACTCATTCACTTAGTCAATTCCTGGTAGCTAAGCTCTATGCTAACCTTATTGCATTTAAAAGCATACTGTTTGACAAGTCATTTCCAAAAATCAAAACCGAGTGCATGAGCATACTCTATTCATTAACCAATTGATTACACCCTTTTTCACTCACATGTTGAGTGATTAAGTTAACATACTCATTCACTTAGTCAATTCTTGTAGCATTATCAAACATAAAAGAAATGGGATTACAATGTAAACCAAGCTCAACGAATCCTATGGTCGTGGGTTCAAGTCCAATGACTTTTCTGTTTTCTTGGGACTCTTGTGTTAAGAACACCATGATCGTTGAGAGTAAGAAACACACACACATGCTTCCATAATTTGGGTGTGCACACATGGTCTTCGCATTTGTAACTAGAAGCATCAACAAACGTGAGTACATGCAGAGGTAAATTGATTGTGTAAATGGATACATGTAAGAAAAAAATTAAAAAGGCAAACAATAATACAAGTTGAATTGTCTATAAGTCTAACTGCCCAAATTGATCTATGAAATGCAAACACAAATGATAATTATGGAAACAAAAGGAAATGCGCAAGGTATACTGGAGAGAGGGGGTACTGCCTCTTCCAACACACCCTACAAAGGAAATGCAAAGTGATACTGAAGATTTGTAGCAAAATTGTTCTTCAATTCGTCATCCAAATAAAGAGTTATAGAGAAACGTTAACAATCTTTGCACACCAATAATTACAATTAAGAAAATGGCTATCCAATACAACCAACGACGACTTAGAACGCTGACGAATACAATATGTATAATTACATGCTTCAGATCCTAAAATAATTTCTACAACCACAAAATCTCTCTCTCAACAAGAAGATCATGTTGTTTGGTATTGTGTTGAGTTAAGACAAGAGTAATTGCCTTTTGTTGGCTCGATGCTGAAGGAGTGTCATTTTTCCTACAAGATTGTCGGGGAATACTTGGGTGTATGTTCCACAAAATCGGGTTGGTTTGTTGGAAAAATGGAACAAGTTGGTTGTAGTTTTGTCTAGATACCACCGCCTTGCTATAGGTTCATTGGGTTCGTTTGAGCAATCATGGAAACTCAATGATGACATCCCCAAAAAAACCCATATCTTCGATTTTTCCCTCGGGAAGTGTAACTACCCCTAACATGGAGGCACTACTAGATTTCCTATAGGTGGCAATTGCTCCCATATTTATAGGAAATCCCATTCGAAAATATGCGCATACAACCTTCATTATTTGTTTTTGGGAAATTCTTCTCTCCTGTCGCCTTAATGGGCATGTTCAACAAAAAACCCATGTATTGGATTTTCCAAATTCGTCCTTGTATGTTTGCAACTAACTTGGGAAAACGGTCTTTGGAAGCTACCTACTACACTAAAAGAATGCTACCAAAACTAAAACCATCATTAGTGAAACCACTTTAATGATTCTCTAATTCATCAAAGAATAAGGGAAATTAATGATTTTATCAACAAAATTACTCTTAAGCTTGTATTAGCACTTAGCTTCAGAAATATGAGGAAAGACGATAAAAGGAATGGTGGACATGTGTAAAGACGAGATAAAACATTTAAAAAAGAAGCCATTTGATAGTGTAAAGTATACCAAAACAATGACCCAACATCTCTCCCACACCTGCACTTTTGCATGTCCTCATGCAAATGAATTCAGTCGAAGGACAAAATTGAAACAACTTCACTTATCTTAGCAGAGTCCGGAAAAATCTATGAGTATGTTGAGATTGGCCCTTGCCTTGTCCCTTCATACTCTGAATCTCCTTTTCAATGTTCTATTATGGATAGCTAGCTCTCTAGAATTTTGATGCCACTTCCTTACCAATATGTACAATTTTTTGTTTTGTTTTGGGAAGCCAACTTCTCATTGTCTCTCTGAAGCTTCTTGCTATGCTTTTTCAATGCTTCATTTTCACTCTTCACACATCAGTCTAAGGTAGTAAATTCCTTGAGCTCCTCTTTTAACTTCTTGATCTTTTCATTCTTCATTCTCATCTTGATGGAGACTAAATAAGTGGCATAATTTGAGGATGTTGTTTGCTTGATAAATGTCTCATTTCCTATGTCAATGTTTAGATCATCAAACACTGGAGTGTCATGATCAACTTGCTCAATATATTCGACATGCTCTAATCTAGAGGGCATAAAGATGTTGGATTTCGTAGTTTTGATATTTCAACACTTGTCAGTGGAAGGATTTTTTTTTGAAATGGAGCATGAGAGAATGATTATGGGAGATGTTTGTTTATAAGACTCATTTCGAATCATGCTAGTGATTCAAAATGAGTAAACGAAATTGGGATATTGGAAGGTTTACTAAATCATAATTATGTTAATCATGCCATATCCTAACCCAATAAATTATCAATGATGGTCGAATGACACAAGGAGATGGGTGAGGATGGAAAATTCATAATGATAGAGGATGGATTGCAATATGGGAGGATAAATATAAACATGCATTGATAAAATGATGATTTTAGTAAGCTTAAGTAGTTTATTTTGTATAAATTTCCCATATCTTTGAATGAATTAGGAAGATAAAAATGTTCACACCTCAGGTTAGGTTTTGATGATCATTTGAAGAGGTACTTACTAAGGCTGGAATGTGAATCATTTTGTAGGAAGACATGGAACTGTTGAAGACCATGTGGAGAGTGAACCATACCAAAGGTGCTAAACATTGTTGCTGGAAAGAATTTGTGTTGTGGATGTTGGAACTTGAAATAATCAAGCTTGTATTTAGTAGGATCCATCTGGATGGCTGAGGCTAGGGGACCCTTGAATTGTTGGAACACTGTAATCCTAGTACTTGTTGCCATTAGAACTCATTTGGAACATGAAAAACATAAAAGAGCAAGCTACAAGTCTTCCAATAACCGCTATACAGATCTGGTAATTGAAGGAGCAAGGGTCATTGGAAGGATGATGAAGGCCACAAATGTCGCTGCTATTGAACCATGCTAAAGGTGTGATCACCTAGTAACCATTATTTATGCTACCAGAAGGAAGCTAATATGATCTGGAACCAATGCTAAATATTATCTATGAATACTTTAAAACTTCGCTACATGAAAATATGTAATTGGGAAAGGTACTGCAATAGGAATGACATCCCCTTTATTTGCAAAATATGAAAAGGCTACAAGATGCTGTGAATACCATTAAACCATATAGTCTTCAATATTTTCCAGCCCCTATGGTACAATATTTTCCATGTGAATGAATGTGTCGAGATCGAACATGGAAAATATTTTTTGAATTACCGACCATTGATGAATGTCATTAACCAACACAAGAAAACTCACCAATAATGAAAATGAGTTTCAAGGTACCTTAATGCATCCTGTCAGGAACACATGAATGTGTTGAAGTCGAGTAACTTGTAAGATCTGACAGGTAGGGGACATT
Source organism: Picea abies (assembly GCA_900067695.1). Lineage (NCBI taxonomy): Eukaryota > Viridiplantae > Streptophyta > Pinopsida > Pinales > Pinaceae > Picea > Picea abies. The sequence goes on along the minus strand of CBVK0101543953.1, from coordinate 17,253 downwards.
AATGTATTCCCATGGTATCAGCGAGGAAACCTGTCATTAAGGAATACACATTCGAAGGCATTATCAAAATCTCTAATCTTGATCCCAGATAAGGTGTTGAGGTCGATGGGACAAGATTTGTTGGAAGGAGGGCCTTAGGGAATCCCACATCATCCAATTCAAGCATCAAACAAAATAATTTTAAGAACTTATAAATGAAAGATTGAACCAACATCTCTATGCAGAACTTTATTGTGAACATTTCCAGCCAACAACCTAGTTTTCAAGCAAATCTCATGTCCAACTGCGTCGAAATCTCGATTTTCACAGTTAGACTTATTTTTCTCTTTACTATTTTGTTTGTTTATTCTTCTACACTAGCCTACTTTATTTGGAAAAGAAAATCTTTCCTCAAGTGTAGGAATATTTCCAATGAAGCCATGTGCATAATATGATTACAAATATGCTTATATTCAAGTTTAAAAAATATGCCTTGATAGATACCAGAATATGTGGATCATGAAACTCTTGCTTGTCTATCTTTTCCGAAGATGCAGATCTGTCTCCAATAGGCACCAAGGTTTGAGAAAGTTCTTGGAGTAGCAAAGTCTTGAGAATTTTGAAGTTCTTATTGCTGGTTGATAATCCCTATCTTGCACATGGATTAGTGTATGAGAGTTCTTATGGACCAAAGACAAAAAATTCAAAGAAATAAATGAATTCTTGCAGAAACAAACACAAAGCGAAATTCAAAGTAGAAACTCATAAATCTCAAGAACAATCATGTACTCGCACACCCTTGTACTACTAAGACCTTGTTGTCATCAAGTTAACCGTTCACATGAGTTAGCTTTTCCTTTCCATGAATCAAACAAAAAAACATGTTGTGCCAACACACTTTAGATTCAGTAAGATAACGTACTCACTATAGTGAATGCATAGGTTCTTACCTCCCGTCTTACCGTCACTACCTCACTTCATCCAACATGTTAGCATAACCAAAAATCATATGCAGAAACAAAAGGAGAAAATGAAAGAAATGAAAATCAAATTACCAATTCCTAATCCCTTAGCATCTCCCCAACAACGATGCCAAAAATGTTGGTCAATTTAATTGCTTAAATTGATGAACATTAAATTATCAACCAAGGTGTTCACAAACTTGTGAGATGCCGATAAAATATATGTAGGACTAGGCAACTAAGCTCTATGCTAAACTTATTGCATTTAAAAGCATATTGTTTGACAAGTCATTTCCAAAAAATCGAAATCGAGTGCATGAACATGCTCTGTTCATTAACCAATCGATTACACCCTTTTTTGTTCAGATACCAAGTGATTCAATTAACATACTCATTCACTTAGTCAATTCTTGTAGCGTTATCAAACATAAAAGAAATGAGATTGTAATGTAAAATGAGCTCAATGAATCTTGTGGTCATGGGTTCAAGTCCTATGAATTTTCACTTTTCTTGGGATCTTGTGTTAACAACACCAGGATCACTGAGAGTAAGTAAACACACACACACAAACACACACACTACCATAATTTGGGTGTGCACACCTGCTCCTCACACTAATAACTAAAAGCATCAACAAACATGAGTACAGGAAAAGACAAATTGATTGTGTAAATGAATATAAGTAAGAATATACTTAAAAAGGAAAACAATAATACAAATCAATTTGTCTGTAAGTCTAACTACCCAAATCAATCTATGAAATGTAAACACAAACGATAACTACTGAAACAAAAGGAAATGCACATGGTATACCAGAGAGAGGAGGCCCTGCCTCTTCCAGCACACCCTGCAAAGGAACTACAGAGAACTACTGGAGATTTGCAACAAAATTGCTCTTCAATTCATCATCCAAATAGTGAGTTACAGAGAAACGTTTAGAGTATTGGCACAACAAGAATTACAATCAAGAAAATAGCTATCCAATCCAACCAATGATGACTTAAAATGTTAGTGACTACAATATTTATAATTACATGCTTCAAATCATAAAAATAATTTGTTACAACCAAACAATCACTCTCTCAACAAGAAGATTGTGCTGTTTGATATTGTGTTGAGTTAAGACAAGAGTAATTGCGTTTTTTTGTCTTGATGTTGACTAAGGAGTGTCGTTTTGCTTGCAGAATTGTTGAGGAAGACGTGGGCGTCCATATTGGGTGTCCGTTCCACAAAATCAGTTAGGTTTGTTGACAAAATAGAATGAGTTAGTTGTAGGTTTGTCTAGAGACCACCACCTTGCTAGAGCTTCATTGGGTTTGTTTGAGAAATATGGAAGCTCGACGACGATGTCCCCAACAAAACCTATATCTTTGACTTTTCCCTTAGGAGGCGTAACTATCTCGAACATGGAGGCGCTACCAGATTTCTTGTAAGTGGTGGTCGCTCTCGAATTTATGGGATATTCCCTTCAAAAATATGCTCGTACAACCTTCATTATCTATTTTCTGGAAATTCTTCCTATGTGTTGCCTAAATGGGCATGTTCTGCAAAACCCCCATGTCTTGGATTTTCCAAATTCATCCTTCTCTGTCTACAACTAATGTGGAAAAATGGTCTCTGGAAAATGCTTGCTACACTATGAGAATGTTACCAGAACTAAAACCATCATTAGTAAAACCACTTCAATGCTTCTCTAATTCATCAAAGAATAAGGGAAATTCATGATTTTAGCAACAAAACAACTCTTGTGCTCATATTAGCACTTAGCCTAAAAAATATGAGGAAAGACGATAAAAGGAATGGTGGACAACTGTAAAGATGGGATAAAATAGTAAAAAAGGAAGCCATCTGGTAGTGTAAACTATACCAAAACAATGACCCAAAACTATGCTTTCCAAGGATACAAGCATCATATTGTTTCAATTTCCTAGGCATAGTAGGAAAACCAGAAACACCATTCTTTTTCATTACACAAAGGCTATCATAATTAATATGACCAAATATAACATGCCACAAAAGACTATATGGAATTTTACCTTTAACATGATGAGAGGGGTATGCAACATTTTGTGTATGGGTAGATGTCCCTTTCAGCTTCAACAATCTTCCATCATCCATTCCGGTCATGGCAACCATGTTGTCAAAATTCTTCCTTATTTCAACTTTTCCACCAAACATATGAATAGAGCGGCCATACTGTTGGATGTGCATAAGGGACAACAAGTTCCTTTGTAGCTTAGGAAGATAAAGCACATTATGCATAGGAAAATTTGGGAATCCAGGAAACCTAAGCTCAATGGTGCCCATTCCCAAAGGTTTTAGACTTGATCTATCTGCAAAATAAATTATGCCATCTACATTGTCATTGAAGTCTTTGAAGAAGTATCCTAGGAATGTCATGTGGGAGGTTGCACCTGTGTAAAGAAGCCATGCATCTCTCCTAGAAGCCAATGAAGTGTTAAACAAATATTCAATTTCTCCTATATTGCAATGTAAAACAACGTAATGAGTGGATTCATATGCTTTAGCTTTTGCTGATTCTGAAGTTTTACCTTTGTCCTCTTTATGATTTTGTTTTTCTTCTTTGATCGTCTCCCATGGAACTCTGCAATCATTCGCTTCATGTGACCCATTATTTCCAAAATGAGTACAACGAAGATTGGATCTCTTTCCTTGGTTATGTCTACCCCCCTGCCTTTGAAATTATTTCTTCCACACCCTCTTTTGTTGCCTTCTCCTCTAGAAGAATCACGTGGTTGACTCTTCCCTTTCTAAGAAAGACACACGGTCTCACTAGTGGAATGAGATGACTTATTTCCAAAGGCTTTCTTACATTTTGCAACTTTCTCCACCAACTTATCAAATGTGATGGATTTTATTTTTTCACTAGCATGAAAAGATTCAAGGCAGTGAGAATAATGAAGGCTGTGAGAGGGAGGTCTATCTTCACCCCACTGGCATAAATGTCATGCATTATGGCTTTGATCTCAGAAGCTAAAGCCATAGGGTCATTATTCTCCAACTCTAGGTTGAAGAATTTCACCATCAGTTGTATGAATTCTAGTTTTGAGTGTGTGTCATACAAGTCATTCATTCTCTTCAAAGGACTACAAGAGTTCTTAATAGAAGCAATATGATGACTCACCTCTCCACTTACTATTGCAGAAATCACATCGTATGATTTCTTGTTTTTGTCCTTCCATATGACATGTTCTTTGTTTGATGTGGGAATGGTCGGTCTGCTACTCTTTGGTCATGCTTTTGATTCAAATGATTCAACTTCTTCTTCACTGGCGTGTGCTACTTCACATATACCATTCCACAAGTCATTGAATGTCAATGTGATTTTGATATTTTTGTACCATTCTCAGTAGTTATCTTTACCAGTTAGCACCACATCGACTATGGTGATGAGAGAATGCATTGTGAGTTTGGGTCCCACTGAGCGTGCCAATAATCGAACTCACGACGTATATAACGATGGTAAGGTTGGTAACCACAAGACCAACGAGAAAATCGATGGATAATATTTCTTACATGTGGATCAAATGGCCATCCGGGGTCATTTCTATATCACTGCTTATCAAGCAACATAAACTTTCATATTTCTTTCTATCAAGTAGCATAATATAAACTCTTGAACAATTAACAACATTGTTTTAAGGTTACCGCCTAGTGATTGAGATTTCGACATAAAATGTAGTGAATGATTGACTGAATATGCACAAATTACAAACATTAATTAGTTTGACTAGACATGAACCAAGCCATGCCAATTGCTAGTATATATTTCATCTGTGGGCGAACTTGCGGGCGCCAATATTATTATTAATAAAGCCAAGTGCAACAATCCTTATCAAAAGATATAACATAGAGGCTTCCTTATACCATACAACATAGAGTCTTTTGTGACTTCACTATACATAGAGGCTTCCTTAAACCATACAACATAGAGGCTTCATAACAACTATTCATCTGACACAACAAGCCGCGGGTTCTCACGATTTCATGCTAAGAAACTGGAAATTATGGGCTATGGAAATGGATGGAATGAATTCATCCAGAATATAAGGTTCACCATAGAAGAATCCAATCCCTTTACGTCCTCAAGGTCATCCATGACAACCATGGCCTCTCAACTCGGTTGCAGATTGTCTACATGTGGGTATACAGAAAGTTGTGAGAAATCGATGCTAGGGTTTCATGTAGATGACAAGAGCTATTGTTTCATGGGAGGAGAGGTACACATGATACATAGAGTGCAAAATGGAATAGATAGGATAGACCTGATAGTCATTCACTCAATGGGCACAAGAAATGATTAGAGGGACATTTTGAATATATGGCAGAGGACATTTTTTGCACGCGAGAAGAAACAATCATGGAGTTAACCTTGCTCTAATACCACTGAAAGGTCTGTAGATTTTAACCTTGCATAATAAATTACTACAAACAGATTCTTAATAAAAACATACAATGGCACACACACATTACACATAGATTTTTACCTTGGAAACCCAAACTGGGAAAACCAACAAGTTGTTTAGAGCCGCACCTCTAATCTTCTATTCATAATATTCTTCATTGTTTACAATACAATATACATATAGGATCCCACAACATCCAAACCCCTAATCCATTGACCCAAATTAGTCAACAACCATGATTCCTTAACCAAAATTAGAAAACCATTGATGAAAACCATGTGCCGAAAAACCACCAAAAACAATGGGTGAATATCCAAAATAAATTAGCAAATAAATGCAAATAATATAACACATACCCAACATTCTCCCACTTGTTGTTTTCTTTGCATACAAGGAGTTACAGGGTTCAGGGATGATTTTAAGGATGGAAATTTATTTTGAAATTTAGAAACCTTGACGAATCTTACTAATCCTTCGTATGCCTACTATAAATGTTTGGCGATATTTTTGTAAAAATATTCAAATTTCTAAGGATTTTATATAGTTTTTATAATTTTTTGGCGATTTTTAAGGTAAAATATTTTTATCCTATAGAATTTGGGCGAATCATTTTTAAAATAGCGAATCGCGTTTTTGGAAAAACCATGGAAAATTAGCCCATGAGCGAAATTTAGCCCCTAAAATCATCCATGACAGGGTTAAATAGTCAACAATATAGGGAAACAATGCCCATAGATCCTCTACACCAAGAGAACTTCTCAATGCTCACATATTTTGTTAATGAATCTGCAACATTCTTCAAGGTGTTCACCTTCATCAACAACACCTTCTTTTCTTCAACCATGTCTCTCACAAAGTGATTTTGAACATTAATATGCTTTGTCTTTGAATGACAAGTCGGGTTCTTCGTCGTGAATATTGCACTCTGATTGTCACAATCTATTCTTACATCTTGTTGTACCAACTCAATACTTGAACACAATCTTTGTAACCATACTGCTTCCTTGCTTGCATGAGTGGCTACCATGTATTCGACTTCTGTAGTTGAGTAACATCGACTAAGCAAAAATTTCAAAAAAATATGAGGAAATCCTATTATTTAGTTTCATTTTATGTAAAACCCAACTACAAAGATTTTTTGAGAGGGGTAAGTTATGTTATTATTCTACGGGGTGTATATATGGGGTCATGTGTATATATAAATGACAAGTTGGCTTGGTATTGAAATTACATGAGTAATGAGTGAGAACTGTTAAATATAAGAGTTAAACAAAGTATTTCTTATACATATTGGATATAGTTATTTTATATAATATGTATTTGGGTTATTTGGGAGTTCTTCTCCTAATATCTAAGGATTTATTGTTTAAACCAACATAATAATATTCTTGAGAGATGCTTCAAGTTTTTATTTTGTATATTTCAACTTTATCATGTTGTATTAAGTATTTTGTTCATAATATTAACTTATTTTAACTTCTAACATACTTTAAGAGAATTAGTTACCCTATAACTTATACCTTTAAATTAGTTGGTCTTTGCCAACCATATGGAAATTTCATAAGATTTGTTTTTCAAGATTCCTTTTGGGTGTTGTCTTCGTAAGGTGATGGACGAAATTCATCCATAGATCATTTAAGTGGATATGCCATTCTTGATTCATTGGGCCTCATAATTAATTTTTAATCTTCAATATTTTCATGCTAATTTCTTTTTTTTTGTAAATAAAAAAGTATTGTATTACCTTGCTTTAGAAAAAATCACACATGTCTGAGTATACACTAGAGCACACCACCTATTCTGCCACAGCCGTGGAAACCAGAACACGTGGACACTATTGTTCATAAACCTTAAAAAGACATCTTGAAAAAACATGGGGACTTTCCACCTGTTCTGCCACAAGCGTGGAAACCAGAACAGACGGTGGACTAAGTGCCTCGAACAACTAGTGAACCAGAACCAGAGTCTGTGATGCACAAAAGAATTAACACTAAGACCAAAGAAAAAACATGTAAGATCACTAGACATGAGGCAAACCCAGGCGTCCATCCTGACGAAGTCGGAAGACGAAAGGATGGCAACATGTCGGGCATTGACTTTTCACAGGCTCGCTTGACAAGGAGTCGTATAGGACGTCTAAGCACTTGCTGAGGGTGCGTTGGTTGTGCTGTTGCTATACCAAATCCTTGCACATCTCGAAGATCAAGACCATGTGGTATTCCATAAGCCTACAAGAGCTGGGAGCCGAGTGAGCATGCTCTTCAGCGTCGTCTTCTTTCGAACCGTCATCCTAGTTTGTTCCAGGGTCCTCTTCCATGGTAGTAGTGAAAAAATCCTTAGCCGCGGTAAAACTCATAGCAGGGTCCTCTTCCATAGTAGCACCATAATTATTTTCCGAGTGCTCTTCCTGAAGAGATATTTCCTCTTCCACAATGAAACCTATCTCGGCTGGCTTCTGAAAAATCAAAGGGGCGGTGGTGCAAGTGGCAGACCATTGTTCCAAGGTGGTCGTCGACAAGAATGGCAGAATTTCCTTCCAGTTGGGAGGAATTTCCTCTTCCACTGGACAACCTCCATGGATACCCTCTATGTTTGATGGACGTGGGTCCGGTTGAGCTGCCTCATGCCAATTATGATTAGAGGAGGGTGAGTGGTTTGAACTGCTGTTTGGGATGAGAGTGAGAGAGGCTGGTCCCGGGCGTTTTTTCCTGCCAAACTAGTTGTAATAGGTTGGCCCTCGTCGGGATTTACCTCTCTCGCAAGGCATGGCTAAGCAGAGCACAGGGAAAATGGAATCAACAGTGGTGTGAGTAGGAGACAGAGGATGGAAAGCCATGGCATGGAGAAAAGAAAGCAGAACTAGACCATGAACTGCAACCGACTGCCTAATATAGGACCCCCCATAGGATGAAAATACCAGGAGGATGGAGGAGTTGATGGCTTTGGTAGCCATAAGTACATGAGTAATGGCCATTAGCTGTATTGTACTAGTGTTGAGGATCCAAACCTTAGTCTCCATTAAGAACCAACGCATTAAGCCTGGGCAAAAGTGAAATCTAGATATCATGACTGGACATGGGAGGAGGATTGCGGTGAGGGACCTTAACTACCCTCGTATCTACCCCAGCCGTTGATGCGTGTGCTCCATGTGTCTCCCCATATGTGGAGAGAAAATCCTATAGAGTGAGTTCTTGGCACTGCTTTAGAAGTTATGAATCCTGATGGTCCAGGGTGTTGATGATGAGGAGATCTACTTGAGTATTGACACCTTCATTAGCTAGTCGGTCTGCTACTTTGTTGGCCTCCTGTTTGATGTGCGAGGGGATGAGATTAATGGGAGGAAGTAGTGAGGCTTGTAGAAGAGAGAGGGGACCTTTGAGGCGCTAACTGGGTGTGATTTTTTTTGGATCCGATCCCTGGATAATTTTTTGTGGCTAGTGAAATGATGACTTTAGAATATCCTTCATTTATTAAGGGATGTAAATTGAGTTCTAGAGCTAGTTGGAGTCCTTTGATGAGGCCCCAAAGCCCGACATAGTTGTTCGTATTGCGCCCCAGAAAGCCCGCTATGAGATGCTTGATTTTCCCTGTGATGTCCCTAATTACCGCTCCAAAGCCTGCTAGTCCGAGATTTCCCTTGGAGGCTCTGTCGAAATTCAACTTCCAAAAACCCAGGGGGGGGGGGGGCTGGGGTAGCTCCAAAAGGTGGAGCATCGAGCTGGAGGGATGGGGGGATCAGAGAGAAGGAGAGGGGTTTTTGGGGTGATTGTCTTCCAGGTAATGAATATGTTAGATTCTGGAGGGGCATTGGGGATATCCTCTTGAGTCCAAGTATGAATTTGAATTGTTTCCCAAATGCTTGTTGTAATCTTGTCCCAGATATCGTAGGGGCGAGAGGGTTGAGAGTGGAAGATGCATCAATTTCTTTCTTTCCAAAGTTGCCAAATAATAAGACCTGGCATGAGTTGCCAGATTCTGTTTAGAAGTGGGCTTTTGTAATCCCCTAATCCCCAATTCCTTATAGTGCTGGGAATGTTGGTTCTGTGAGGATTTATTTGCCTCATGATTATTGTGGCTTGGTTCCATATCTGATTATTGACTTCACATTGGTTAAATATGTGTTCCATGTTTTCTTCCTGTTGGTTGCATAAGTGGAAAATGGAGGGCCCAATGAAGCCCCGTTTCCTGAGGTTATCCCAGGTGAGGAGTTTATTCTGTACCAGGAGCCAAAGAAAGGTGGAGACCTTTGGCCAGAGCTTAGTCTTCCATATTATGTGCCAAATGTGATATTTTTCCCGTTTGTGGAAGTTCTCTTGAATATGATAGGCCTCCTTGGTTGTGAAAGTACCTATCATGGAATATCCCCAACGAAGGATGTCCTTATATGTGTTGATACATATTTTCCTGTTGCCCACTGTTTCTAGCCAAGGTTGCATCTCAAAATTACCTGGTAGATGGAGATCTTGAGGAAGAAATTTCCAACTACACCAAGGGATTTGGTGTTGGGTATTAAGCCAGAGATTGACTACTTTGAGGCATCTTAACTCTGGAAGGTAGTTCTGATATGGAAGTAGGATCTCTAGAGTTTGCAAGGGAGGGACTTGCTGCCAGGAATCTATCCAGAACTGAGGGCTTTATCCATTTCTGACTTCTCATAAGGTGTGCTTTTGGATGAGTGGGAAATTGCACCAGGTTGCGTTCCAAAAGTTGGACTTGATCTGATCGTTGAGCCTTACCAATTCCTCTTACTGTAGATAGGGGGTATATTTTGTTAATATTATGGTAGCTGCGGGAGGTATTTACCTCTACATGTGAACCTGACGAGAATAGAAGACTCCGGGAACTCCGGGAAGCAAGAGAAACCCTAATAAATTGGCTAATAACCCTAGAAGCCTTGTCAGCTCAAGAATATAATTTATATTAGGCTATTAGCCTCTAAGAGAAGAAGTCGGCTAGAATTAATAATAATATACTGAACAGACACCTACCCAGAAAAAGAAGTCGGCCCCAGTAAACTAGCAGGATTACTATAAATACAGGGCGCCGGTTTCTCATTTGTCACATCTCAGGACTGCAGTTTTCCTAGTTGGTGCGCACTGCAAGTCTAGCTGGTGCACAGGTTTGGAGGAGGGTTGCAGGTGCAGCTGCAGTAGCAACAAGTTTCAGTATTTGGCTTGGATATCTCTTGGCTAGGGTTTGGACTATCTGATCATCTTTTTGTGATGCGCTATCCTTGGGGAGAGATGCGCTGCTCTTTGTTTGGCTATCTAGCCTAAGGTTTGCTTCCGGAGGAATTCTCAGGTCAAGGTTAAGGTGCTCGGAGGGAGGCTTTGGCCTGTGGTTGGGAGACGAGGGTATCGTCGTGGTAAAACAAGCACACCATCTTATATATTATAATAGGTTATGGGCCCACACCCCTTCAGTCAGCCTAAAACGCTGGAAGGAAACACAACCGCTAGATATTAAGCTCGTTGAGGAACTGCCACTAGGGTTACTAGCAGGAGCAGCTTCCAAAAGCACTGCAGCTAGGGTTACCAACAGAAGCAGTTGTAGAAACCCTAAACCTCTTGTTGAGGCACCTTAAGTGACGAGATTGACCTAATCTCTGGATAGATCAGTGTGCCATAGCCCAACGCATCTCCTGGTACACTCAGAAGGCCAAGACGTGAAGTTTGGATTTCTGGTCAAATCTAGGGTTTGACCAAGTCAAGCAAGCCATGACAAACTCTATGAAGTCTGAGAACAAGCTAGAAGGAGCCTCCAACTTCAGAGCATGGAAGACAAGGATTGACCTCATCCTTGCTAAGAATAAAGTGTTGGACATTGTGAAAGGAAAGATCGTGAAGCCAGAGTTCAAAGAAGGAGAAGAGAAGGAACCGCAAAATGTTGCAGCTATGGAGAAGTTCAAAGACGTTGACATCAATGCCATGAGTATCATAGTGGATTCCATAAAAGACCACTTGATACCCTATATCTCCCATCTTGACTCATCGAAGAAGATGTATGATGCCCTAACTAATCTCTTCTCAGTCAGAAACATTGGACAAGTTATGAGTCTGAAGAATGAACTTCATGACATGAAGATGAATGATGACGATAGCATAACATCCTACTTTGTAAGGATCTCCCAGCTAAGAGACCAACTACAAGCTATTGAAGAGATCACTTCAGAAAAGGAATTGGTGAACATAGTACTCAATGGTCTTCCCAAGACATAGGATGCATTTGCCGCAAGCATGAACACAAGGAAGGAGTACCCGACATTTGAAGAACTTTGGAATTGTTGTGCTCAAGAAGAATCAAGGATCAATGCAAAAGAGAAACCTCAAAAGAAGTACGATGATCAAGCCTTCACAGAAAGATTCAAGAACTTCAAGAATAAAAGGAAGTTTGGTTCAAGGAGGAAGCCAAATCAAGAGAAAGACATTTCAGAAATACAATGCTTCAACTGTCAGAAGTATGGTCACTACAAAAATCAGTGTCCCGAGCTAAAGAAAAGGAAGAAGAAACACGAAGCATCGATTGCCGAAGAAAAGGAATCAACAAAGAAGACTAAGCAGGATGGAAGAGATTTCTTCTACTAAAAGGTAACAACACTCTTCTTATTTCTGTACATATCTTGCTTACATCGTCTTTGTACATATCTTGTATATCTATCCCTTAAAAGCTAATGTGTTCCAAGAAGAACTACACCTATGGAAGAACAACAAGATAAGAGTGAATATCATTAGATAATACATATGAAAGGATGAAATACAAATCATGTGGAAGCTACTACAAGATAAGAAGAACCAATCCTGAAGAAACTTAGAATCCAGACATCAAGAGAAATTGGGAAAGACTTATGACAACAACTAAGACAGAAGCATGGACTCTGTTAAGACAAAGAAAGCCAATTATATATTGTAGAAGACAATAAGGTTGCAGATGGAAGCGTGGACTCTATTATATATATTGTAGAAGACAACAAGGACGGAGACAGAAGCATGGACTCAGTCAGACGAAGGGAGAAGATTATATACACTCTTACATGAAGCAAGGATTAGGATGGAGCTAATCCTGTGATCGATTGAAGATGATGAAAATATATGGTAGCATCCATAAAAAGACAGTACGTGTTCAACCCAACCACAGTAGAAGACCTTTCGAAGAGAAGTCTTAAAGTATTCCTGGTTGACCATCCAGATCTGTGAATCGATGATGAATGGAAGAAGTGGAATCTCTAGAGCATGGAATCCAGAAGAAACTCCATGAACCCAAAAGCTACCTGATATGAACTCACCAAAAGGAAATCAAGCAGAAGAATCGTGATGAAGGATAGTGTATGGAATACTTTTAAACGAAATTATTGCGAGATCCAGAAACAAAAGTTCTCCCAGGTGGAGGGAGAAGACTATGATGATTGATTGTTCTAGTACACCAAACTTATCTCCATATAAGTCATTATATCATCCGCAAACATCCATGAGTCAGAATTCTACATCAGATAAATGCAAAGAATGTTCTCCAAGAGAAATTGAGTAAAGAGCGCATGCAGAGCAGTCTCAAGACTTTGAAGCATACCAGAAAGATACTCCTGTATGCAAACAAGAAGAAGACAACTTGGCAGAGAACCTTGAGTGCACAGCAGAAGCATGGTGAATATTTCCTATAACATCAAGATGACTACTCAGAAGATCAGATCTCATGATGACAGAAGAAGTACCACATGGGTATGTTCCAGTTCTCCAACTATGATATACTCTATCATTCACATCTACAAGAAGCCTTCACAGTGTTCCAGACTATAGTACAAGCATTACACTACCCATGATGAAGTCCAGAAAGAAGAAAATGTTTTCTCCAATACATATCTCCACAGATAAGCAGATAAGCATACATTTTGGTAAAGCCTCTATCCAAGATGAAAGGACATGCATACTCAAGCTAGAGCTCGTGGAAATAACCCTATTAACCAGAAGGGAAGACTCTCCAAGCCAGAAGAAGGTACGCAAACATTTATTTTTGTGATTGAAATAACTCTCCAGTTAGGAGGGAGCATTTATCTTTGTAATAGTCCAGATTGGACAGATGCTTTCTTGTTCGGAAAGTGGATTGAGATTTCTAACGGACAGTGGCTTCCCATTGTAGTTAACATGGGAGGCAGACTGATTGCTGATGTATCATAGACAACGAATTCCCATTTATGGGGAGTGGTCTAGGAAAATCATTCTTCTTGGCAGTCACTCTGAGTAGTGGTCAAGTAGAATGGTCCGCCTCGCCGGGCAGTCATTCTTTCGAAGTTCACATTTGTGAGCAGTTTCGAAGAACCGTCCGTTTAGAGGTTGATGTAGGACATACATTCCTCGAGGGCAGACTCATTCTTTCCAGGATACACTTTGTTTAGTGTCGGAGGAATGGCCCAGGGTGGGGAATGGTCTGGACAGTTACTCCTCGAGGGCAGACTCATTCGCTCCAGGCTACACCCTTTTTGGTGTCAGAGGAATGGCCCAGGGTGGGGAGTAGTCCAGGCTCAACAATCAGGGACAGTTATTCCTCGAGGGCAGACTCATTCTCTCCAGGCTACACCTTGTTTGGTGTCGGAGGAATGGCCCAGGGTGGGGAATAGTCCAGGACAGTCATTCCTTAGGGAAGACTCATTCTCTCCAGGTTACACTTTGTTTAGTGTCAGAGGAATGGCCCAAGGTAAGGAATGGTCTAAGCATTTCTCGAGGGTAGACTCATTCTCTCCAGGTTACACTTTGTTTAGTGTCGGAAGAATGGCCCAGGGTGGGAAATGGTCCAGGTTCAGAAATCATAAACAATTCTTTTTCCTTGGTTGAGAAGAATGGGGCAGATAGCCTATTATTGATATTCTGTGTTGAGGGCATACATTCTTTCAGATCTCACAGATGTGAGTGAAAGATTGGCCCAGATGATTATTATTGATATTTTATGTTGAGGGCAGACATTCTTTCAGATCTCACAAATGTGAGTGAAAGATTGACCCAGATGATTGCTATTGATATTATATACTGAGGGCAGACACTCTTTCAGATCTCATAGACGTGAGTGAAAGATTGGCCCAGATGGTTCAGTTTTTATCATAACATTGTTTCTATGCAGGATGCTCTTAGATATTTGTTATGAAGACTATATGACAGTAGATGAGAACTATTGTGGTGAATATGTTTCACTATTACTGATCAAGTACTTGTAGTTAACCACTGGATTGTAGTTGTGTACTACGGGAATAGACACATGTGTGTTCTATAAATTGATATTGTACCAGTTGTCATAGGAGATTATCCAGTCGGATAATAATGACAGGTGCTCGTGGTGCTACCAGTTGAATGGTCTGTTGTGCTCAAGGTCATTATTGTTCTAATTGCCTTGAAGACTATCAACAGTTTACCGAAGATGATGATCATTTAGATGAATGATGAACATAGATTTTCCAGACGGAAAACAGTTCAGAGATTTTACTCCACTTGTATCACTCTATGGTGAGAGTGACTTATTCAACATCATATTACTCAGAGAAGTATGGTTACGAAAGATGATGCAGCTGATAGTAATGGTGGTGCTCATGATCTAGTCATGAAATAGTCTAGAAGACTATATTGATGCTACCGGGTAAATGGTATGTTTTGTGCTCAAGTCCATTACCTGTAAATACCTCTCTAGCTAGGAGGGAGTGTTAATATTATGGTAGCTGTGAGAGGTATTTACCTCTACATGTGAACCTGACGAGAATAGAAGACTCCGGGAAGCAAGAGAAACCCTAATAAATTGGCTAATAACCCTAGAAGCCTTGTCGGCTCAAGAATATAATTTATATTAGGCTATTAGCCTCTAAGAGAAGAAGTCGGCTAGAATTAATAATAATATACTGAACAGACACCTACCCAGGAGGAGAAGTCGGCCCCAGTAAACTAGCAGGATTACTATAAATACAGGGCGCCAGTTTCTCATTTGTCACATCTCAGGACTGCAGTTTTCCCAGTTGGTGCGCACTACAGGTGTAGCTGGTGCGCAGGTTTGGAGGAGGGTTGCAGGTGCAGCTGTAGTAGCAACAAGTTTCAGTATTTGGCTTGGATATCTCTTGACTAGGGTTTGGACTATCTGATCAACTTTTTGTGATGCGCTATCCTTGGGGAGAGATGCACTGCTCTTTGTTTGGCTATCTAGCCTAGGGTTTGCTTCTAGAGGAATTCTCAGGTCAAGGTTAAGGTGCTCGGAGGGAGGCTTCGGCCTGTGGTTGGGAGATGAGGGTATCGTCGTGGTAAAACGAGCACACCATCTTATATATTCTAACATGTTTGTGCCTCCAGAGTCACGCCCAAATTTCATAAGGATATTTTAGCCATCACCGCCATATTTTTTCTCCCATGACACTGTTGATCTTCCCTGGATCACGAAGTCCCAAGCCCCCTAGAGCCGTGGGTTTGTAGAGTTTATCCCAACTGACCAAGGCCCATATTTTCCTTTGTTTGTGACCATGCCAGAGGAAGTTCCACTAAAGATTTCTTATGCTTTTTATGACTGTTTGTGGAGCTGCCAGAGATGAAAACATGTAAGTCAGAATGGCTTGAAGCACAGATTTCAGGAGGACGAGCCTCGCAGGGAGATTAAGGGTTTTGAAGGTCTAGGAGCTGAGGAGATTAGAGATTGAGAGGATAAGGGAGTTCCATGAGGTATTTCAAGCTATTAAGTTTGTTAGGGGTAATCCAAGGTAATTGGAGGAAGGGAGCATCGAGGGATGTCAAGGAAACAGGAAATGTGTCATTAGATTGTTGTTGGCGTGTTGAAAAATAAGCGCTGTAATTTCTCCATATTAAAGGTGGTTTCAGCGGCATCACTAAAGTCTGAGAGTATGGTGTGGAGTTTGGCAGCTTCCATGGAAGTGGGGGTGTTCAGTAGCAAGGTGTCATCAACAAACTGGCTGTGAGAAGCTGTTGATTGGAGCCCGTGAATAAAAATACCTTATAGGGTGCCATTTGTGATTGAGGCAGACAAGTACTGCCCCAAACCTTCAACCATGATCACAAAGAGGAAATGGGACAATGGGTCTCCTTGGCGGATGCCTCAGGTGGGGGAGAAAGGCCTGGAGGGGACACCATTCACTAAGATAGAGAAAACGAGGGAGGAGGTGAGTTTCATGATCCAGTCTATCTAGTCCGCACTGAACCCAAAGGCTAAAAGGATGGAGTGCATGTATTGCCAACTTATTTTATCAAAAGCTTTAGAGAGGTCAAGTTTTATGAGCATACCTAGAGTCTGAGTAGTCTTGAGAGAGTGGATGATTTCGTGCACCAAGATTACATTGTCCATGATGTGTCACCCCTCCACATAACCTGACTGTTCCCTGGAGATGATGCAAGGGAGTATGGGTTTGAGCCTGAGGGATATGACTTTTGTGATGATCTTGTAGATGACATTGCAGAGCGCAATCGATCGAAATTGCTTTGGGTTGGTGACACACTCTTCTTTAGGAATCAAGGTGAGGAATGTGGCATTAAGAGATGATAACACCTACTTTGAGGTTTTGGACTCCTCCACCAGTGCACAAACCTCTTCTTGAACCATTGGCCAATAATAATAGAAGAAATCAATGGTAAATCCATCTGGCCCTGGGACCTTACCTGGGGGCATTTCCTTTATAGCCTGATCCACCTCCTCCTGCGTGATCGGTCTCATAAGGGCTTTATTCTGCTCAGTGGTGATGAGGGTGGGGATATGCTGAGTGATTCTTTTGATGGCAGGTGCTCTATCAAAAGGAGGTTTTGAGAGAAGCTCCTTGTAGTAGGTAACTAGCTCGTCTTCAATGTTTGCATGGTCCAATAAAGTGTTGCCCTGTGAGTCCTCAAGCTTTGTAATGCGGTTGATGTACCGTTTGTGGATCA
>CBVK0101543952.1:0-16977 GCA_900067695.1 Picea abies | reverse complement strand
TCTGCTTCCAAAGAATCTCCCGCTGTTTGCATCGTTCCACAAGTTTCTCTTTTAGAGTCGTTTCCTCCTGTAGCAAGGCTTTCGAGTATCCCGAGGCAATGGAATCCTGTTGAACCTCCTCCATACATTGTTCAAGGGATTTTTTTGCAAGGAAAATGTCACCAAAAACATTTTTATTTTAGTCTCGGAGTTGTAGTTTGATATTTTTCAGGCGCTGTTGGAATTTATACATTCGTGTGCCATGCTCAATTTCAACATTGGCCCACCAGGTACGGGAAAGTTCCAAGGAGTTTGGGTGGGTTAACCAGAATTTCTCAAAGCGGAAGGATTGAAACTTTGGTGTTGTTGTTGTCTCTACCCAAAGCTAGACTGGCCAATGATTTGAGCCGACCTTTGGTAAGATGTCTGCCTCAATGAGTGGGCCTTCAAGCATTACGTTTTCCGAAATTAGAGAACGATCCAGGCGACTAGCAATGTGTTGGGTCCCTGCTCGTTTGTTGGTCCAGGTAAAGGGGCCATTCCTTGTCTCTATGCCAATTAGATTGAGGCTATCTATAAGGTGACAAAACTTGTTGTTGTCCTAGTCCAGGCATTTTAGACCCCCACTTTTTCCCTCTAGGGTAAGGATGATGTTGAAATATCATCCCAAGATCCATCGTTCTTGTCCTCTTAGTGTGTTGATGTAAGCAAGACTATCTAAGAAGTGATCTTTCTCTTGATTGAGCCAAGGGCCATAAGCATTAGTAATGACTCTTGCTTTGCTAGATCCTATAACTCTGTATTTAGTGGTGAGCGTTCCCACTATTGAATAGGTGGGGTTCCAAGATGATTTTGGCTGGATTCCAGAGGATGGCTAATCCCCCTGCAACCCCTTTGGAGTTAGTGTAGGTGAAGTTACAGTGCCTCCAACATCTTTTGAATGTTTCTTCTGCCATATTATCTGCACTTTTGGTTACCTGAAGTAGTAATATGTCAGGGTTTTCTGATTTAACACAGTTTCGAAGAATCCTTTGTTTAGATCTTTCGTTGAGATCTCTAATATTCCAAGTGATGATCTTCATCATATTTAATTGCAGGTAGAGTGAAAAGAGCCTTCTGAGAGGCACTATGTTTTCCTTGAGTTAATCATGAAGTTGCCTACCTCCTTGATTAGTTGTTGTGCTGACTTGCACTCCCGTCTCTTGCTTTCTTTCTGGTTCCACTTGGGATCTGGATCGGGCTCCTGGTGTATGCCTAGGTGAGAGGTGGCTCCTACTGTGGAGTCGATGAAGACTTTGTGAACTTTTCTGAGTTTCTCCACCATAATTGATTGTAGTTCTTTCCAGTTGAATGCATCCTCCAGCTTATCGAGGTCGATGTCTTTAAGTTCCTTTTCATCTATCTGCATTATGATGTCACTGCCATCATAGTTTAGGATTTTTCCTGACATTGTGTAAGCTTGGGGATTTTGGCTTGAGATTTGTTCTAAAACTGGATCAAGGGTTTGCTTATCCTTACCAGTTCCTTTGCCTGGTTCTGTAGTTTTGTGGGGGTTTTCCACCTCCTCTATGTCCGATAGTTTTCTAAGAGCGTTGAAGGAGTTTCTAGTTGGGATCTACTTGTTTCTTGTCGGCGTGGCTTTTTTCGATGTGTGCTTCTTGCGTCCCTACACTTGGGTGAAACCATATGGCTGTGTTTCCTCTGTTGTTGGTCGAGTTGGTGCATTGAGGGGGCAGTCTCTGAAGAGATGCCCATGTTCATGACATTTCCAACATTTGAAGGGGATGTGTTCGTAGTCTATGGTCTGTTTCCATTCTTTGTCTTGATACTCTATGGTAATAGATCCTAGAAGGACTTTTCAGATATTCACGTAAACACAAATTCTTGCATAGGAAGTGTATTTTCTTTGCTTCGTGGCTTCTAAGGATTTGACGTACCGTCCTAGCGTGTTTCCAATGCCCGTCAGGATTTCCTTGAGCTAGAACTCCTGGTGGAGGGAGTACATGCGTATCCAGATCGGGGCACAACCAAATTCCTCTTTTTTCGGGTAGAAGCAATCTATCCAGAACTGCATATATAATCCAATTGAGTTGTAGAAGTAGGGACCATTTTCAAAAACCCTATCCTTATCCTCCATGTTGTAGAATATGATCGTGAAGAAGCCTTTCGAGCTTAGTTGCAGTTCACAATCACCTTTATTCCACCAGTGCTTGATCCATTTCATGAGATCCTTCTCTGATGGCCAGATCCCTAAAAATTTTCTGATCAAAGCGTGATCTTTCATAAACTACGTATGTTCTCCTACCCCTATAGATTTTATTACATATTTTGGTGCTATTGGCGCTTGTGGAATGCATTTACCTGGTATCCAGTTCTAAGATGCCTTTGGATGCGATGACTCGACTTCCATGTCCATACTTTTTCTAGGGCTTTGTTCTTCCTGCAACAGGTGTTCTCTAAGGTGTGACGATGGTTCAAAGGAGGGTTGTTGGGCCCTGAATCCATCCTTATCATTTGTTGCGACATTCCAGTATGAGGGGTTTTTCACCCCTCCGTCTGAGGTCATGTTGCGCAGGTAGGACCAGCCAGGAGCGCGGGTACAATGCTGCACAGATTGGTGCAAAGGAGGGTGTGACGCCGTAGTGGGTAGAGCATGCAACTTGTAGAAATCCTAGTTCATGGAAACCCTAACAGAGCTCGAACCTATCCATTTCTTCATGATAATTTAACACTACATATTAGTGCAAATTTTTTCATTTTGATAAAGTTCATTTTGAAATTTACAAATTATGGTTTTGTACTCACAATTTTCAACAATTTACTCAATTAAAAATTTCAATTTATTTTTTTCTCTTTTATATATATTTTATATAATTTCATTTCATTGAAGAAAAAACCCATAAACTTAAAAATACAAACTTGCAAAATTTTGTAATACAATTTAGACATTGTTATATCACTGGCCTACAAACTTGAAAATACAACATTGCAAAATGGGCTAATCCACTTTAGACAATTAATTAATCCTTTCGTACCTCTTTGACAATGTTATGTACAATTAGTTAGTTCTCTCTTCACAATGTTTTAAAATTTCCCCCTTATTCACTATATTACATTTAATTAGTTTTCAAGGCTTCTTGTTTCACTATATGTCTTTTTTCGGTTTAAGAGTCAGACGATCTTGGAAGGAAGCGCTTGCTTGGGTGGCCAGAACATTCCTATTCATCTTTACCCTATCTTGCCTTTTGACTGTTAGTTACTATATGTACTTTTGCTTTCGTATATTAAATATATTTAAATTCTTATATATCTATATATATAAATAATATGGTGATCTTTATATATATATACTAATTAATAATTAATAAGATATGATGATCTTTGTATGTTTTGTATGTTGTAAATAATATATATATTTTTGGCATTTGAATAGTTTAAAAAAAATAAAAAAATAAATATAATTTTTTTAATTTATATTTTTAAAATTTATATTATCTTTATTTTTAGTATTGGAGAAGTTCATTCATTATTTTACAGAAAAGAGAATTTAGAGGTTGATATTACAGAAAAGAGAATTTAGAGGTTGATATTGTTTTTTACTGGGTGTCTAAAAGCCACAGCTTTCAATTAATGGGTTGAGAGACCAAGACACTTTTTAAAGCTGTATTAATTGAAGTCTCATTAGATAGTTCACTTGGGCCTATTGGTTGTCTTGGATTAGAGATCCAAGCTAGGCTAGGTTGTTATTTTTGGTTGATATTTTATAAAGGCTAATTTTTTATACGTCTTCACTAGACGTCCAAGAACCATAGCTTACAATTAAGTCTCATTAGATAGTTCACTTAGGCCTATTGGTTGTCTTGGATTAGAGATCCAAGCTAGGCTAGGTTGTTATTTTTAGTTAGCTGGTTGATAGTCTTTGGAAGACTTGTATTATCTTTCTCTGTTGTAATAGGGCTCACTAGGTTGATGATATTTTGTAATGAACAGTTTATATTTACAATATGAATATAAAGCGAAATTTTTTGTAAAAAAAAAGTATCATTAGATAGTTTTGTACTCTGTAGCTTCTTTGATATGGTTGCTTCTTTGATATGGTTAGTGGATATTTTTCAAGGTAAGTAGCTTCTTTGATATGGTTAGTGGATATTTTTCAAGGTAAGTACTTTGACTGTAATAGTTTTTTACAATGTGAATAGATTATATATCTTAATATAATAATGTGCAATTTTCTTGTGGAAAAAATAATATATGTATAGTTTTTAGAAACAAAAAAATTTGAATTTAAAGGTAAAGGATATACAGTTAGAAAGACGCTAGCAAAACCTTTGACTATAAAGTTCTAGTCTTCAGCTCTGATTGCCTTTGAATGGTTCACATGCACTTAATTTTGCTGCAGTGCTGGTTTTAAGAAATCTGAAACAGCATTTTCACTGAATTGGCACTTGGCAGGCACCAGAGTCTGCTGAGATTCCTTTTAAAAGCCGCAGGGAAAGGGACTTTTCCTCCTGAGTCCGCGATGAACCCCTCGCCACTGTACTATGCACAATTTGCTGCTCAGAAAAATCCGGTACCGTGTACGAATATCCAGACCTAATGCTGAGACGAACAGAAGGTCATTTAATATCTATCACAAACTGTCTAATCAACAATTTAGGTTTCCATGGATTATCCAGTGTAAACTTCGGTCTTCACAAACGAAACAATTTATTATCCATCTCTTCAACCTCAATCGATATATCTTGGCTTCCATAGCCTGGATTGTTTATTATTTTCCTCAGAAAAAAACTGCAGAAATCTGAGCAATGGCGAGTAATACTACGGCTAAGATTATGTTTGGAACGATATGGCTGTTACAGTGCTGTGGAGCGAAAGAGTACGTGGTGGGTGGAGCATTTGGAAAGTGGGACGTCCCGTCCAGGTCGAAGGTCAACTATACGTTATGGGCATTTTACAACGTCTTCTGGGTTGGCGATTCTCTTCGTCTGTAAATCAATCTTCCCCTTGTATTTTTTGTAATGAATTTAGCGTTGGCCCTTTGAACTTCAATGACATTTTCTGATATCCAGTACTTGATGCAGGTTTTGTTTACAATAATGCAAGCCATTCTGTCCTGCAAGTCCATCGAGAGTCCTACGAAGAATGCACTTACAGGGGCACTCTGGCCAACTACAGCGGAGGGGTTACCGTGATTCCTTTGACAAGGGCCGGAACTTATTATTTCGTCTGTGGAGTAACAGACCATTGTAAGCATGGCCAGAAATTGAGCATCAGCGTCCTGGAAGAATTCAAGTCTGTGGGTGCACCGCTGATATCACCGTCCTCTTATTCAAGCGCCCCCGCCAGCATCAATCTACCCACTGACAGTGCTTCGGCTCTTTGTACGAGTCAGGTGAACTATTTTGTTATGTTAGTTTCTATAGCAGCTATTCTGTTTTTTTAAAAGCAGAGCGTTAGATGCTTCAAATCCGTTTGAAGCGCTTCATTGCCGTGTTTCCAAGCGATTTTGAGGAAAACTCCATCCTGTAACGAAATTTATTGCTGCGATTCTATATATCATTCATCAGAGCGACTGTCTCTCTTTTACAACATGGAAATGATGTTGTTCAATCTGGATGTTTTCAACTACAATGCAATATCTTAGCGATTTTGAGCAAAATTCCATCCTGTAACGAAATTTATTGTTGCGATCCTTTATATCATTCATCAGAGCGACTGTCTCTCTTTTACAACGGATTTTTTCAACTACTATGCGATATACCTTAACCCTAAATTTTTCAATGGCATCCGTGTCTCATGAAACTTCCTTGATATATCAAAGTCTCATAAAACCTAATCCAAAACCCTAACCTAACATGAACGCTTTCAAAGACCTTAACCCTAATTATTTGATCAGTGTCGTTTTCATAGATTTGAGAATGTCAAGCCGCTTTCATAGATTTGATTTGAGAATGATAATGATAAATTGAAACTCATTTTTTTATATTAAATAAATGTTATTTCTGGTTAACATTTATTAAGGGTTTAGAATATATATATATAAATTAGGTGTAGTTTGAATAGTTGTGAAGAATGATTGTTATGTTATAATAATATGAATAAAGCTTATAATGACTATGTTGTAACGACTTCTAATTTATATATATTGGAAAATTGTTTTTGATTCAAATTAAATAACAAAACAATTATTATTTTTTTTTTAGAAAAAACATCCCTTTAAATATATATACATATTAAAGTCATTTTCTATTTTTATGGTTATGTCAAACACATCCCTACTTTTAATATAGGTGAGATAATAAATTAAAAATAAATAAATAAGCATGTCCTCAACCGTACTCTAATCCTCTAAATATGAATAGAATTAATATTTATGAATAAGCTTGATCTTAAAGGAAGGATTACTTATTTTAGTTAGGATGGAGAGACTGCCGGTCCCACTCACCATGTGGATATCTCTTAATACCTTTTTCTGCTCCAAATTTTGGTTATGATTTTTCTTTTGGATTAGTACTGGCAGTATTCGCATTTTTTTGTTTAGTCTATTTTGTTTCCCTATGTTATCGGGGTTTTATATTTTGTTTCTCTTTGATCTAAATGTCTGGGCAGCTTCACATTAGCTCATTATGTTTAGAGGTTAGAATTATAGTGAAGTTTTTTCTGTGGATGATTGTGGACGGGTTTATAGCTCTGGGTTTATAGTTCTGTTGATGTAAAAAAATAAAATTATATAATATAATTTTTGTGTATTTTTATTGGAAAAAAAAATAAATTTGATCTTAAATAAATAAGAATAAAATTAACATTTCAAGTTTGATTAAGTAATAAGAATAAAATTAACATTTCAAGTTTGATTAAGAGACATGTAAAAATGTAAAAGATATATCACATTTGTAATTTTAATATTATTATTATAATAATGAACAAAAACATAAAACAAAATTAAAATTAAAAATAAATAAAAATAACTCTTTTTTCTTTTTTAAAATATTTTTCTTAATCATAATTAGTAACAAAAAATAAAAATAAATAAAAATAACTTTTTTCTCTTTTTTAAAATAATTTTCTCAATCATAATTAGTAATTAGTAAATGAATAGCTTCAATATTTAATAAGGTTTTAATTTTAAAATAATTTTCTCAACCATAATTAGTAATTAGTAAATGAATAGCCTCAATATTTAATAAGGTTTTAATAAGGTTTTGGTGCATAGGGCATCTTTACTTTTCTATAACTATTATTACATTAGATTGAGCAATATTTCTTATTTTTAAAGGGATGTTTACACACTTTAATTTTAGTTTTATTTTTTAATATTATTATAATTTGTTTTATGTTTTTTATTTTTCACAATATATGTTATAATATAGGATTTGAATTAAGATAGGAAGGGTAACAACTTTTCTTCACAACCATTTGTGCTACATTCAATTGACAAGTTTCGACCAACATACTTAAATTATCTATAGAAACTATTATGTTTAACACTTCACAGATGTATAAGAGTGATAAGTGTGGGTGGGATTCTCTCGATCCTGGAGGAATTACCATAGCTTTGTATGTGTGGGGCCTGAGACAAGCCACCAACAATTAGGTGAAGGCTTATGTCTTGTTGCAAGGAATCGTCATAACTAGAAAAGAGAGGATCAAATCTTTGAAGATAGTTAGGGACTCTATGATAATTATAAAAGCCATGATTGGTAGAGCAACACCTATGGACAATAAGTTGGCAATCACCATTGCTAGGGATTAAAAGGAATCAAGCTCCTTCATGGCAATCTCTTTTTTCCATATCAAAGGTGTCACAACTCAATAGTGAACAAGTGGGATAATATAGCCACAAATCTTGAGCTTGGAGTCCTTATGAAAAATGGGGGAAGAAACATTTGTTCTATTCCCTAATGTATCCCCTTGAATCAATGGTTAATGCCATCAACATTAAATACCACATGATCAAGCACTTAGAGCATCATTCCCCTTGCTTCTATATGGGATCTTGGAGGACGCCTTACAACACTAATGACATTCGAGCATTAACCTATGCTCAAGGATTTAAAGAGTTCAGAGCCATAGTGCGTTTTTGCAATGGGATTATGGTGAGGGCAAGTAATAGAATTGGGCACCCTGGTGGCTTCAATCTGATAGGGATCAAATCTATGGTATGTTTGAATTTTCTTTTTGGGCTATTTGTTGGTAATGTTTTTGTTGCTTTGATAAATGGATTTTTTTTTGGGGATTCGGTTCTGGAGAAGGTTCAGACTTAAAAACTAGTTATGTTAGGCTATACAATGAGATCCATTTGCATATATCTCAAGTAGCTTCTTCTTTGGTCCCAATTTTGATTTTGGAGCCTTCTATTTAGGGGGACTTTGAGAGTCCAGGTGCAACTAGTATAAATATTGGGACTTTCCTTTGATTGACAATTTTCATAAATGAAGGAATTAGGGGATCTTAGAACTAGAGACTAGTAGCATATGGTAGTTCGCTCTCAGGTTCAACTCACCTTTTCCCTCTATTTCTAGGAAGATTGTCGAGGCTTTATTTATGTCTTTCAATAAGTTGGGTTTCTTTTCTCTATTTTAAAAGTTTCAGTTCTTTTAGTTTGAATTCTCATGGTGAAAGTATTCCCTCATGTCCATTTGACAATCCTGTCTTAGCAAGTCCCATTTTTGGGAATTACTTTGAGTTGGTAAATTATGATAAGTTTGAAATTCAGGGGAATTTGAATAGGTGTTGGGTTTCATTTGGTAGAGCACTCCACAGTGTTATTTATCTTTGTCGTTTGTCTCCCATGAATTTATTAAGGTTTACTTTATGTTTTCCTTCAAGATGAAAATTTATTCCCGATGTTGGTTTATGCGAGTGTATAAATTGTGAATTATCTGGCACAAGGAAATTTCATTTGGTACTAACTTTGTTTCCAGATTGGAGTTAACATCCATAATTCAAGAAAGACTCCCCTCTTGTCAATTGCGCTTCAAGAACTCCCCTTGCACAACTACTCTCCCATCATTTTAGACAACTGAGGCACACATCATGGATAATAGAGACATATTGAAGTTTAGAATAATCACGTGAAGACACGAGGAGGAAATTCATTTCAATAAGAGGACCTCGCTTTCAATTTCTTCAAAGATAAATGAAATCGAACACCATTGCATATCGCAACATGCCAACAAAATTACTATGTTGGTTCACCAAACGAAAAGGATTATAATTCTAGAAGCTAATTGTAACATGTTGAGGAACTCGGCTCTTAATCTTTGTAAGGACACTTTTTCCTTAGTCTCCAACAATTGGGCATTTGACAATTCGACACAGGAAAATTATAAAGAAGAAGAAATAGTCCATCAACTTAAGGAGCCAATCGACTTGAAGTAACATAATTCCCTTCCTTTAGATGCAGTTCAAGAGGAAGAAAACAATAACCGGGTCCATTGTCAAGCTTTATGTATTTTGAATTTATTAGAATCTTAAGAATTTTTGCCAAGCATTGCGCCACAAGTGAGAACACTTGGAATGTTTTTCCATATTGTAAGTTTTGAATAAATTTTGTAGTAGCATAGGACTACCTATTTTTGTCTTTGAAAAATCTAGAGATAGATTATGTAATTAATTATAGCTATGCTACAACCCCCTTATTAATAGAATAAATTTTCTTTGGTTAAAAAAACAAACACTTTGTAGATGTACACCCTAATAAATTGATTTAACAACAAATTTGTTTGACAAAACATAAATATGTTAACATAAATTGGTGCTCATGATGACGTATCCATAGAGGGAACCACTTTGGTTGCTAGGATACTTTCCAAGAGGCTAATAAATCTAGCTACTTACCCCTTAAGATAATTAGAAATTCTCACGATTCCTTCTCCCAATCCCTAAGACTGAGTAGGTGCTTCCCTATCTAGCACTTGCTTGTCCCTTACAAAGTGGGATTCCAAATTATTTTGGTTAATAATCCCCTTTCAAGTTCTCATTACAAGGCCAAAGTTATGTCTATCCCCATCACCTCCACTACTTCTTTCTCACATTGATGGAGTCCTTTTTTCAGTGCTTGCATTTATCCTAGGATGAAACAACAATGAAAGTGGTTATGTCTATCCCCATCACCTCCACTACTTCTTTCTCACATTGATGGAGTCCTTTTTTCAGTGCTTGCATTTATCCTAGGATGAAACAACAATGAAAGTGAGAAATGATGAGGGATCACTTGGAATGAGCCAAAAGGTATAAGTGACCAAGGTCATTGTGTCCCTAACCCCCTTCTTTCATCACTTGATGCCGCTCCAAATAGATAGTCTACATTCCAAACCTATAGAAGAATGCCCAACAATCTCCTTAAACCACCTTTAGGCTCTTTCATAATCTCCCATGTTGGATGATACCAACAATAAACAAAGACCAAGATGTCACAACACACATGAAAAAGATATTGTTGGAGAATGAAGCTAGATTACATCTAGCAATTGAAGAAAGGGGATGTGAGGTAAGGACATATGTGGGAATTTATGCTCCTCCATCCTTTGTTTACATGGTCTCTACCAAGTGGATAGAGGAAGCTCACTCTTGTTAATTCTTAGAGAGATGCTTCGAAAAGTGTGAGGAATTTGAGCGCTAATTAAGAGCATGGTCATGGGAGTGGGAGGGTGGATTCTCTAGTCCCCCTTTCATCACACAAAACAAATTCACCCTCCTTCAATGTTGTGCCTATATTTCCCCTTCATTTTCATCTTTGTTAAACTCTCTTCTCACCTAGCAATAGGATGCAAAGTGGAATTGTAATGTACCTAGGGAGGATAATTAATTTATTGTGTCCATACTCATGGAGTAAGGTTGACTAAGTTATTGATGTATGAACTCATTAAATAATTAATGGGTGTTGGGTTTTACTCTTCTATACTATCTGAGTTTATTGACCCAGGGTTCTTGTCTGTTCGGGTTTCCAACAAAGCCTCTAAAACTATCAGCCCTCCTGGTGGTAAACCAAAAGGAAACACAACACACAAAATGCGTTGCACAGTCTCACCTGAGATAGCTTTAATGGGTGGTTCTAAGACTCAGGTGTTTACAACCTAGGATTGAGTGTGAGATAAGGGAGTTGTATATTGAACCATTTATTATAACTTGTAAACACAATATACTGTCATTGGCGAATAAATAGGAAATGTAACAACTCATTCATTAAGTATAACAATAACTACTGAAGACAATAAAGATATGCATGCATTCATCACATAACATAGATATTACCATGGTTCACCCCCTCCTGGGCTACGTCCATAAAGATTTGGCTCTCAACTCTTTATTATAGTATTTTCGCATCTACAACGTCATTCACTTTACAATCCTCCACAATTGATTAAGATCTATATGAGGCGGACTAGATCGCATCAGGCTCCCCAGCTTGCGATCTAACCCTCAAGATCTACTCTCCTTCGTCCTCTCTAGCTCAACAACTTATACAAAATAGATTATACAAGAAGATATCACATATCACATCAACTCATGCATAACTAAAACAACAACCCTATATAATATCTCAGTATCTATATTTATATTTTTCTGCCTCTTTAGCCATTACAATACATTACCAAAACCCGAACCCTATTGTTGTTAGGTCTTCTTCTGCATGCACGTGTGCTTTCCTTCCTTCCAGTTGTCGATTTCCTCGTGCATGCTTTCTTTCCCAAAATCGCCTTGCTTTTCCACTTTGGCCTGCCTCCAACAAGCCCCCAACATTGACATGTGGCTCCTCTTGAGCTACCTAACCTTTGTGTGCTTCCTCGATTTTCTTGGTGATCACCTAGAACTTTTCTTTGAGCTTTGTTGCTTGTGTCTGTGCTTGCGTAGTCTTCTCCTTGAGTGTGTCCACTATCTGGAATGCAATTTCATCACTGATCAATTCCACGCACTCTGCATGGGTCTGTGCTATATGTGCCTTAGCTTCCTCTGCTTGTGCCAGGACTTCTGCTACCCGCTCTTGCAATAGTTCCATTTGAGCCTGTCGCTCTTGTTTCTGTGTTTGTGCAATGGTGAGCTCGTCCTGCAATTTCTTCATGTCCTGTGCCCCTTTGATGTGTTTTGTGATTGGCATTGTCTTCTGCCTCTACTTGAGGTCTTGGATCGCTGCATTGATCCTTTCTTCTTCCTTATCCCACTTTTGGACTTGCTGATCCTCCTCTAACTTAGTCCACAATTGCGCTGCTTTATCGAACAAGTCAACTGCTGTGCTGACCTGTTGCTCTATCTCCTACAGCTACGCCGTTGCCTCTTGCTTCCTTTGCTCCTTTACTGCTGGTGGAGTGGTTGGTGTGAGATGCTCCCGAAGATTCTTGATCTCCTTGTGATATTGATCAATTGCTTGCGCAATCTGATAAATCTTTACTGCTGCTGTGATTTCATCTCTCCCTGCGACCTGTGGAATCTTCTCGTAATTTCCTGCCACTTTCTGCTCCAATCCTTTCATGCGCTCCCTTTCCTCCCGGGTCTCTAACTTAGCCTTCTCATAGACTATTTTCAGTGTGTCCTGTTTCTCTATTACGTGCTTCAACTTTCTCGGCTAAGTATTTTTGTGCGTGAGACTGTACCTCATGGTTTACACTAACCTACAACTTGTGTAGTGCCCTGGATGGCATCCATGTCAACACCAGCTGGATTTGTCTTAAATCCTTCAAGCGTGTCTGCCCCATGATCTCGTCCATACACAACATACTGGGTGTGATGTGGAATGTCCTGTTCGACTGCAGTATTGGATGGATTGGATCTTGTTCTTCTTCTTCCATTCTTTCCTCTGTCTGTGGTGCTAATGGTTCTATTCCCCTACTGCTGCCTACTGTCTGTGGTGCTAATGGTTCTATTCCCCTACTGCTGCCTACTGTCTGTACTTCTCCGATTTGCTTGAGGAATTGTCGTATGTCTTCCATCTCCTCTCGAATCTTATCCCTGTGATGCGCAACATGGTCAAAATCTTCGGATAGACAATCCTAGACCATTCGGGCTATCATTTCTCCATTGTCATCCGTGATCGTATACTCTAGAGGTGTTCTTTGTGCCTTTGTTTTCTTCCGCGTGACTCATGTTTGCCCTCTTGTTTCCCCCTGGTTCCCGTGGGTTGGGATTTGTTGCGGTCCCTTACGCGACCTTGACCTGTTTCTGCTGCTCTTTGGCTAGCTGCGTCTTATCCTTCTTCTCGTTATGGGTCCCTGTCTTTGTTGGCCCTTCGTTTGTTTGTGTTGTTTTTCCCCGTTCTTCGTTTCTTGGGCACTTGAATTTTCTGAGGCTGTGTTTCTCCCTGCCCTGCCTCTTCTTCTACTGTTTTGTTCAGCAAGTCCTAGGTGAGGATCAAAATCTTCCACTCGTCATTCCATTCGCTGATGACCATGTCGATGTCACCCTCTATGATACAATAACACATCTGTAGCCACCATTTATCAGGATCCTTCCTCGCCTGTATCCACATTGTATGTCATGTGGCTTGGAAGTTGGTGATGTCTCTATACCACGTGACAACCTGTGGTGTGATCCTCCACATGTTGGAGATGGCTTCATGCAGGTTGCGTAGGTACCCTTCAAATATGGACCTGTTCATCCTTTTGTGCCTAGCATCCGACGTAGCTTTCAGCATTAAGTATATTTCTCCCTAGTTTGGATTGGGTCTGGTACAAAAATTTACATACCTTGGCTCTCTCCATCCCATAAAGGCTATTAACATGATGAGCCATGAATAGTGAAACTATGTTCCTAGATCCTGTGCATCTTTGCAGTCATCCATGAACAAGTTCAAGAGATACGGTGCCCTATGCGCACTGAGCTGCAACTGCGACAACCCCAACTGAGACTTCCCCCCTGCAAAATTTTCTTAGCATCTTGTAGGCTAAGATTTTCGCACCTAATTGTGTTGTGGCATTGTTGATCCTCTTGATAATGATCCCTTGTGTCCCCCTGTTAGTGCCATACTTCTTCTTCATCTCTTCTGCTAGCGCCTTCTCCCTGGCTTTGTCATCCATAAAATACGCGGGATCCATGCCCTGGGATGGCAAATCTGTTGTGTTTGCAATAAACTCTACATTTATTGAGATGAACTTATCCAACAAGATGTCTTCACCATGTGTGACTGCTAACAATTGTTTGACACAACTGCTTGCATACTGCCCACGACCAAAATGTGGTGGGTCCACCAGACATAAAATTCCTATCTTCTCCAACCCTGTTTCCCATTGGAGTGGCTGCTAAATTGGTTCCCCAACCTGATTTGTGCCCATCGTCTCCATGTACACTCTCTTTGCAAGTTCCAGAAACTTGTTTGCGTCTACTACATCGTGGTCCGAGTATTTTAGCTTCCCTATATGACCCAACAGGTTTGGTCCTACCTATACTCCATCTGGTATACGCGGTAGAATGAATGCTGTGAGAGGTTTCTTGCGAGGTGACCTAGGTACCTGCAACTAGTCTTTCTTCCATGGTGGTGGCTGGCTCGAAGTTCCAGTGATTTTCAATTGATCCTTAGAATACCATTCCGACCAACCTGTGACATCTTTGACCGTTCCTTCTGGTGGGTGGTCTGATATGGTCATTTGAGACTTGTCTAGCTCAACTGCTGCTTCCAGATTTGGCGTCATTCCATTGACTTTCAGAGGTGCTTCTGTGTTCTCTGGTTGTACCTCCTTCAGGGTTTTTGCGACCTGGTTCTGCGACTCTTGTACTTCTGCCAGTATATCTATATTCGTGCCCTCCACTGCTGGCTATTGGGTTTCTTCTAGTATAGGTGTAGGGTTCACCGATGTTGTGTTTGGAGATGGGATTTTTTCGACATTGACGATCTCCAGTGGCTATTGTTCAACTTCTTTCGCATGTACTCATGACCTGGTCTGAACTCTAGTTATTCTGGCGGTCGGGCTCGCTTCTGCTTGCTTTGGTGGTGCCATGGTGGTGAATGTCGAACGTTTTCTAGGTTTGACTGGTATCTGTGAACTCGACTCTATGCTCTTTAACCTCTATCACTCTCTGCTTGTTCTCTTTTCACAAATAGACTCTTTGTTCCTATGTCCGTGTGTTGCATGGGATTCACATGAAGCTTGTTGAGGACGATTCCTTAATTATGGGTTCAATGCACCTCCAATGGTTTCGTAATTTCCATTACTCTGCCTTGCCACCTCCAGTTGGTGCGATTGATGTGGCATCCCATCGGTCCTTTCCATCCTTTAATTCCACCTACCGCTGTCTTGTTGTACTGCTTTTGCCAATTTTCCTTTTATTACTTGTTTCCCTTTGTACAGGACCGTTTTCCTTATCCTCGCCGATTTTGTGTTCCTAAGTGTCTGTGCCCTTTCTTCCTTCGGCGCATTGCGCCTCTGTTGGTAGTATTTGTAGTTTTTTTTTTTACTGCGCGGTGGGTGGTCGACTATCCTTGTAGAGCTTCATTCGTCTCCCCTTGATCATCCCTTTGAGTTCTGTGCCTGATAAGTATCTTAACTGTACAACTCCTCCATCTGTGACAGATTTTACCTCGTACAGTCCTAACCAATGCATTTTGAGCTTTCCCGAGTGTTGAAATGATTTGCTGTCATACATCAGTACTATATCTCCTTCCTTGAAAGTTTTCTTCTTTATGTATCTATCATGCCAAGATTTGTCCCTTGCTTTCTGAACTTGTTGGTGGAATCCTGCTAAGATCCGATCTTCTTCCATAGTTATTAACTGATTTAGTCTCTCCTGTATTACGCCTCATTCTGTCATTTGTGTAATTGCTACTACACACAATCTTGGTACTAAAAATTCTAATGGCACCACTGCTTCTTGGCCATAAACCAGTTTAAATGGTGTGTGCCCTGTCAACATTTTGCACGTAGTCCTGTATGCCCATAATACTTCTTCTATTTTGAGATCCCAGTCGTCTCTGTTGACGTTACAGATCTTTGTTAGCGTGTTCTCCAGGATTTTGTTGAATGCTTCCACTGTGCCATTTTCCTGTGGGTGATATGGTGTGCTCTTCTGAATGCTTCCACTGTGCCATTTTCCTGTGGGTGATATGGTGTGCTCTTCTGATGATGGAATTCAAATTATTCAGTCATAGCGTTGATGGTGTTGTTTATGAAGTGCGTGCCTTGGTCTCTCATCAAAACTGTTGGGCACCTAAATCTAGTGATCACTTGTTCAAATAAGAAGTGTGCTATTGTTTCTACATTGCAATCCTTTACTGGTGCGACTTTCGCCCATCTTGTTAGGTACTCCATCATGGTGATAATGTACCTTGCTCCTGTTCTTTTTGCTGGTGGGTTGATTGGCCCGAAAAAGTCTATTTCCCACTTATCAAATGCTTGGAGTGTTACCTGTGGTCGTAATGGCATCTCGTCCCTTATGTTGGGTTTGCCTACCCTTTGACAGACATAACATCTTTGAAAGTACTCCTTCGAGTCTCTATGAATCGTTGGCCACCATAGTCCTGCACACAATACCTTCTGCGCGGTAGATTTTCCTTCATAATGCCCTCCCGCTATTCCCTCATGGGATTCTGTTAAGACTCTTGGTCTTTAGTTCTCTAACACGTACCTTCACAAAATGCTATCTGTGCCCATTTTGTATAGGTGTCCTGCAATTAGTTGATAGTTGGCAGCGCAGACTACCAGGTTTTTCTTCTGCGCGGTGCCATACTCTTGTGGTGTAGTCCCTGTGCTCAAGTACTGAATTATATATGAGAAGTATTCATCAGCAATATGGAATGAGAATAATTGTGCATTTGGAAATTTGTCTTCTAAATTCATAGGTTCTTCTCCATTTGTGACTCTTGATAGGTGATCAGGTCCTGCATTCAATTTTCCTGGTTTGATGATTACTTCAAAGTCATATTCTTGAAATAGTAGTAACCATGGACATATTCTCCCCCCCAACACTGGCTTGTTGACTAAATATTTTAGGGCTGAGTGGTCTGTGAACATCTTAAAGTGTTTCCCCAATAAGTAATGTCTGAACTTTTGCAGTGCATAGACCATAGCT
>CBVK0101543889.1:0-17912 GCA_900067695.1 Picea abies | reverse complement strand
TGTCTCTTGTGATTGTGTATTTCTCAGTGATCTTATCTTATGCTGTTGTTATTCATTGAAATGCAAAGAACTATAATAATGGCTTAAACATTAACAATGGGGAATAGTAAAAGGGATGGAGCAATCATTGAGAGATCCAAATAAATTATTGGAATGGTAGAGCAGAGATGATAAAGCCAAAGCCATCATTGGCCTTGCTCTTGCAGATTCAGAGGGACACCACATAGATTTGGAGAATCATCCAATGCAATTTGGGATACCTTGAATGCATTGTTTGGAGCACAAGTGATGGATGTAAAGTTTTCTTTGAAGCTAAAGTTATTCAGTTTTAATATGTCAGTGGAAGTCACTGTGTCTAGCCATATAAACTGTCTGAGATCTATTCTCAGACAACAAATAGAGGTCAAGGTTGTGGTAGATGAAGAGGATGCCAAAGCCATCCTATTAAATAGTCTACTGTCTAAATACAACAATGTTATTTTTACTCTGAGCCACTTGCCTTCTCAAAGTCTAGAAGATATGATTGTTGCACTCATAGCTGAAGAAAAGAGAACCATTATAGGAGATACAAAAGGTGATACTCAACTTGAGATGGCATTCTACTCAAGAAACAATTGTAACAGATCAACTAAAGAGAGGGAGATAGAATGTTACTACTGGGAAAAATGGGTCATACAACAGTTAATTGTAAAATCCATGCCAATCATCTTCTCAAAGGGAAGATTAAAGAATCAACAAATATAGCTCTTATTGAAGATCCACCAGATGGCAGATACAGACAACGAAGAAGACTTTGTTGAAGAATTCACATTTTAAGAAGATCTACACTTTGAGGAGAGGAAGGGATGCAGTGGAAGATAGATAGTTGTTCGATAGTCCAGGATGCTTGTGGATTAGAGAAACTATACTTGATTAGGTTATGAGACATGCATGTGGGGATTGCTGTCTAATAGTTTAGGGGAGATCCGGGATTTGGAAGTTCAGTATCATACCTTTATGAGGGTTACGAGACATTTGAAGTGTTAATGATATCTAATGATGCTAGGAAACCTGGATCATAGCTAGGAGACTATCGATGGAATAGGGAGTAACTTGAAAGAGTCTTACTGGTCCAAGCATTGTTTTCAAAGACGAAGCTTCTAAAGAATGCCTAGTTCTATTTTTAGTTGTGTCAATGTGTGTTTGCTTTCAGTGAGTTTTGTTTTCAGTGCGGTAAGCCTTAAGAGGGGGTGTTAGATTATAAGGCTTACTTATGTAATAATGTCAAGTTGTTAGGCATTAAGTTATTGTTGGATGATGGTTGAGATAATCACTAAACCACTTCCTCTTGAATAAGTAGTTAGATCTTATAAGCATTTGCAATTTCTATAAAAGAGACAAACGCTATTTGTTATAATGAACTAGAGCTAATTTTGAATATCTTCTTCGAGTTCGTCTTGTCCATTCTTCATTGTGTTTATCATTTGTGGGTCATAATCTATATTTCTTATAGACACAAATTATTACTAACATCCAACATATAATTATTTGGAATGGCAATTGCAAAAATAACTTATAATCCCTAAACAACAAACTTATTCACTTAGTTCTTTAGATAACTGAAGCAAAGGATATTAAACATGAGAATGAGTACAAGATATTGGTTTCCATGGTTTTCACTATTCAGACAGGAGATCAAGGATACATGTAGCTTGGAGATACGGGTGGTGTGAGGTATGAGAGTAAGTTGTAGGCACTTAGAATGTTTACTATATTGTAAATTTTTACTTAAAGCTACTAGCAATAGTGGTTTCACTCTTGTATGATTTTAACTTATGTTACACTAAGGTTTGGGGAGAGTGAGATGCTGGGATGAGTTTCGGGGGAGCTTGGAGTGGTCCCCTAAATCAAATTACAAAACCCCATAAAATATCTATATATCTATCTTTTTTTTGAATAGAAAATCTTGTAATCCTTTCCATTATTCAATAAAAGGAGTACTTTTTCATGTTCATAGGGCTCTGGGGCACCATCAAAAAGAGGCTACATCCTGAAGATGGGTATTGTGTCTACTCATAATATAAAGAAAAGCAAGTGCCATCATCAAATTCATTCATCAAACAAAAGATGAAGACGAAGATGAAGATTTGAGACATGATCGACTAAAAGATCACAAATCAATGAATCTTGGGGGAATTTTTTTTTCTCCCCTTCTTTGAACACTTGTATCAAGAAAGAACCGAGATTCTTGCTGGAGGCTTTCCTGGATAAATTGTCCATGTCTGGTTGAATTCTTTGTAGATGTGATGGAAATAGATTGATGAGAAGGTTGCCTTGAAATCTTTTGTATGCTAGAATCTGCCATGAAGATTTATGCTTCTTTATGCTCTCAAACCCTGAAACCATTCTACCACTAGTTTTTAGTCCCCATAAATATTTAACTCTCTTAATCCTTCCTCCCTTGCAATGATCAGGAGGATAGTTGCTGCTTTCACTTTTGCATAGTTGATTGTGCTAGCCCCAAGTGCACATTCCAAATTGATATTTAGAGATTATGAAGCATGCAAAATGCCACCAACACCACATTGAGTTGGAGATTTGTTTGTTTCCCCATCAGAGAACCCTTGGGGATCGGTGGTTATGATTCCAAGTTCTTTGGCTTCCTTTTCTTTTCTTTGTCATAACTAAGGTAGGCACCTTTCAATTTGTAGAAAGACCAAGTAATCCAAGTATATTGACTTCCTTCCCTTGGAATAAAGCCTCAGTTCTAGTCAGCCACATTGTGTATAGCACAAACGTTGGGAGATAGTGATGGTCTTTCTTAATAAAGCTTCTTTTTAACATTATTAATAAGCAAGTGACGGTCTTTTTTAACTTCATGGTCTTCTTGTTAGGAATCTAGTGTTGCCTCCATAGAGGCCCTCTCCCATTTATGTCTCCCTCCTATAAATATTCTTCACTACTTCCTAGACTTCTTTTGTAAAATGGTAGGATAGGAAAAGGTGGTCTAAGCTCTGTGCTTTCTTTGCAAATGAAATAATACCTAGGGCCTTGCCACGACCTTTTTTGGAGATTGCCCCAAGTTAAAACCTTATTTTTCAAGACCAGCCATAGAAAAATTCTTGGTTTCAATGATGCCCGGAGCTTCCAAATGACATGCCGTTTCCAATTTTCATTTTCTTGGTTTGGAAGTTCTACCTTACATCCTAATTTCACCTTGTATCCACCTCCATGATCCATCTTTATTGGTTGTTCATTATTAGATAAAAGGAGTACATTTTCATGTTGATAGTACCCTAGGGTACTATCAAAAAGAGGACACATCCTCAAGTTGGGCACTGTGTCTGCTCATAATATAAAGAAAAACAAGAGTCGTCATCAAACAAAAGATGAAGATGAAGCTCTGAGATTTGGTCAACAAAAAGATCACAAATCAATCAATCTTGGGGGCAAAATCTCCTCTCCCCTATTTGATCATTGACATGAAGAGCAAATTGGAATACTTCTTGCAACCTTTCTTGGATAAATTGGGGATGGATTGATGAGAAGGTTGCTTTCAAGTCTTCTGCATGCCCGAGGTTGCCATAAATATTTATGCTTCTTGGTACTCTCGAACCCTTCAACCATTCTACCACCCATTTTGAGTCCACATAATTATTCAACTCTCTTATCCCTTCCTCCCTTGCAATTATCACAAGGAGAGTCACTACTTTCACTTCTGCATAGTTGTTTGTGCCAGCGCTAAGTGCACATTCCAAACTGATATTTAGAGAGTTTGAAACATACAAAATGCCACGAACACCACTTTGATTTAGAGTTTTGTTTGCTTCCCCATCAAAGATCCCTTGGGGAGTGTGATTCCAGGGTTTTCTGGCTTCCTTTTCTTTTTCTTCACATAATTGAGTTAGGTCCCTTTCAATTTGTAAGTCTAAGTAGTCCAAGTAGGATTGAGTTCCTTCTCTTGTAACAAAGCCTCAGTCCTAGCGCACACTGCCCATAACACAAAGGCTAGGAGATAGTGATGGCCTTTTTTGATTAAAGCTTCATTTAAACTCTATTAATAAGCAAGTGATAGTCTTTCTTAACCTTGTGGTCTTCTTGCCAATAATTGAGTGTTGCCTCTGCAGTCCCCTTCCCATTTGCCTTTCCTCCTGTAATATTCTTCACTATTTCCCTGACTTCTTTTATGAAATGGCAGGATATCCTTCACTGTTTCCCCATGCCTTCTTTGCAAAGGAAACAATACCTAGTGCCTTGTCACGACATTTCTTGGAGATTGTCCCAAGTTAAGACCTCATTGTTCAGGACCAACCATAGATTTTTTTTTTGTTTTCAACAATGCTTGGAGCTTCCCGATGACATGCCATTTCCAATTTTCATTTTCTTGGTTTGGAAGTGCTACCTTATGTCCTAATTTCACCTTGTATCCACCTCCTTCTTTATTGGATGCCCGGACTAAATTTTTTGTTGATTCTCAAGTCTAAGTGATGCTGCTTTTAGAGGTCCAACATACTGATCCCATTCCTTTGTCAGCTCATCCCTTAGACCAATCTGCTTTGCCTTCTTCCACCCTGAAACCCACCAGCTATCGTCGTTCCTGTCAGATGCATATGACAGATACTGCATGCTTGAGAAAGTAGGTGTTCTAGCAATCTTCTTGAAATCTCTGCTACATAAGTCTGCCTACCTAAGGGTCAACTGCTATTCTTGCTTCCCGTTGCCTATTAGCCTGTTAAATGATTCCCAATAAAAGGATAGGCTTCTACTATGGTCTTCCAAACTACCAACCCTCCTCCTACAGATTTTTGAAGGCTCCTACCCATTCCTTTATGCCAAGAGGCTCCATGTACTTCTTCATGATCAGTAGCCATAAGCCCCATGTTGATAATATTCTCCATAGCCCTTTAGCTGTCACTTATCCAGGGGGTGCTAGTCTTCCCTTTTTTCCTGCCCGTAAGTACCTTATTACCATCATCTCTTTTTTGACGAGGATCCCTTTTGGAATGTAAGCCATTGACATCCAAAACACTGTTTTGGCTTCCATTACACTTATGAGCAGTGTTAGCCTTCCTTTCATTGAAATCCACTTAGTGCACCAAAATTTTATCCTCTTTTCTATCTTCTCACAAAGCCATATTCGGTCTTGATAAGAGTAGTCAGTGGTCTTTAGCTGGAAGCCTAGGTACTTTGTATTGTCCATGAATTCCTTGACCTAAAAGAGGAGGTGATTTTTTATTCTTTCTTTCATTGTCACTTTAACTTGAAAAAAGACTAGAGTCGACCTTTGAAATTTACTTCTATACCTGTGGCTGTACGGTATTTTTGGAGTTCTTCTGTAAGGGTCCACCTAGTTAATCTAAATACTTTCTCTAATATTCTTATCGGCTTTTCTTCTCTTTACGTTAGCTCAATTTCTCCTATAATGGTGGGAGGAAGATCAATTTATAATTAGTATTCTCAAAGGAAAACAATTTCTTCAGTTTATAAATTTTAAAGAGAAGACAAATAAGTACCGGTTTTCTCTTCCATGCAACAACCAAAATCAGAAATACTATTGTCATTAATAACATTTGAAGAATCTGATAGTTAAATGGGTAAGACTAGAAATTAACCACAGGTACAATGAATTACAACATGAATTTATATAAGGTAAGAAAATACCAATTTGTAAAAATACCTCAACCAATTTCAAATAATGATTTCTACTTACCTGTACCTAAGGATAATGGATGCCAAATGTGCTTTTGTGGACAGTGAGAAGCACCCATTGGTGAGTAATTGGTGGAGGACAAAAGACTCTCCATGGTCAGCAATTGGTGGAGGACAAAAGACTCTCCATGCAACCAAACTACTTAACTAGAAGGTTGAGGGTCCTCGAGCCCACTTCCACCAAAACTATACCAGACTACTACCTTCACTTTCAGTGGATTTCTCTAACAGATTGTCCTTATGCAAATTGCCCTAGCCTCTCTCCCCATCTCAGCTAGTCAGTCTCAGCCTCTCTCCCCATCTCACCTAGTCAGTCTCAACAATTCTATAAGAACAGATCACAACTCAAAAACACAGATAACGACATCCAATATTCATCTATCATACAAAATTTTTCCTCTATAATAACCAACAATCCTTAACACTCGTAGAAGACTAATGCAAACCAAAAAAAAACTTAACACTCACAGAGAACTAATGTAGGCTGGTCACATTTCGAGACTGACCAGACCAAATCTCAAAATTAAAAGAAGACCTTTTCCTTCACCCCCCCTCCATTTAATTATGTATCATTGATTTTATTTAATTCAAATTTAATCTAAACCACACCAAATGGTTGGCATGCTTTCTAATCTATAATGCAGGTTTAATTAGTTAATCCCTTTTTAATACCTTTTTTTGGTTGTAAGTTATGGTACTAATCTATTAAAAATACAGTAGAATTACAGTAAAAAAAACAGTGATTGTCCCTTGGAATGGACAAAAACTTGAGCCTGCCCTTAATGGGAAACTAGGCAGGGAAGAGACTGGAGTGTTCTGCCTGCCCTTGAAGGGAAACAAGGCTTACAAAACTTAGAGATAGTTGTCTGTTTGCTTGCTAATCATGAAACCAGAAAAAAGCTTGCAAATTCAAAATATAAAGACTGAAAAAAAAGAAACGGGGGCCTGAGCATCAAGAGTGCTTGCCGGTCACAATGGGAGGACCATCCGGAGGAATTTCTTCCACCACTGGGCAGCCACCGAGATTGTCGTCGCTGTCATTGGAGGAGCTGGAGTTGTCTGTGCTTGGCTCCTTGATCGGGAGACCTGCGCGTTTGATGAAGGGAGCGCTCAACGAATTGTGCTGGTCTGGAGTTGTTGCCGTTGCTGAGTTGCTAGGAGTCTTCTGAGGCACCGAGGCGCTAGGGTGGGCTGCTAAAGGAGGTGGACGAGTGTCGGGGGAGGGAGGAGCAGAGGGAGGAGGGCGAACGATGGGGGAGTGGGGTGAGCGTGGTGAGTTGGTGGGGCTCTGAACAAAGACGCCCAGGAGGTTGAGGAGGGTGCGGGCGAGGAGGTTCTTTACCACCCAATAACTACTATGGTGCCTGGAGGTGCAACGGGATTCCAGGAGGGAGCCCGAGACCTCTTTTTCCCAATCATCTAGAAGTTGTCGCAACGATTCAAGAACCGAACGGTCATAGGCCAGGAGGGGCGGGGGAGGAACTGTGGAGGCTCGCCCTCCGCGACCACTTCGCCCTAGGGTGGGGGAGGCATGAGGGAATAATTATGCTTTCCAGGCACTGTGAGGGAGGAGAACCACCGCCTGAAACAACGAGCAGAGAGAGACCGCCTGTGTATAATAGAGAGCTAGCGTGAGAAAGCCACAATGGAAGAATGATGGAAGAGGTCGCATGTGGCCGGGAGATAGGTGCCGAGAGGGGGGGGTGTCAAATCAGGCGCCATTAAGGCTACCAACTGTCTGAGGCGTGTGGACTGTTGCAGGGTACAAAAGCCAATCAGGAGGAGCGTGGGGGCCATGGGAGGACGGGACATGATGTTTAATGAGCGGGGACATGTCGTTAAAGAAGGGCGACGTCTTGGGAGGACAAGACGATTAATGTGCATGAGGGAGGGGTGAGGTGGCGCGTGATCGATCATCGTAGTGCGTGCTGAGGGGGGTGGCAGAACCCGCCAGGTTGACACCCGCATCTAAAGAATCCCTTTTTAATACCTTATATTATATCACTTTATCATTTTCTCATATGTTTGTTATATAATATATATTAATTAATTATATTATATAAATTATAATTTGTTATGTTTCTTATATGTTATTTACTTTTTTTTTAATATTTATTTTCTTATTTATATTTTATTAATAATGCATATTATACACACACATATAAATCATAAATATCTAGCTTTATCTTCATTGATAGAGGCTTTAAGAATACCATTTTGCTCCTCCAAATCCAAACTATTGAGAAGAGATATAATTTGAATAATTTCATTGATATTATGTTTACCTTGATCATTGTAGATTTCTTTGAAGTGCTTCAATGCTACTTTTGCAATCCCTTCATGTCTTATTTGCACTACTCCATTTTTGTCAGTCATCTCCCAAATAGTCATTTGTGCTTTCCTTGCTTGGGTGAATTTATGTGATTTTTTTGTATTCTCATCTCCTTCCTTTAGCTAAATGGCTTGCTCTTCTTTCTCCATAATTGCTTCCTCCCAAGCAATTATCCAACTTCTCTCCCCTTCTAGTATTTGCATGGATGTCCTTACTTCTTTTGTTGATGGTCCTTTCTTTAGTTCTTCAAACACGGAGTCCATTTTTTCCTCCACTTTACTAGATTTTGCTGATTTTGAGAGTTTTGCATTTTTATTCATTCCTTTGATAATTCAAATTCTTTGGCTCTTTTTAGATTCTCATGCAAAGCTTGCCTATCCTTCCATTTTTTGATTAAAAAAGGGCCCACTCTTGATCATTTCTTGAAATGTTTCATTCTGTAGCGAAACATTATTAAATTTGAAAGGTGAAGGTGATGTCTTTGATCCTCTTGCCTCCATATGAAAGAGAATAGGGAAATGGTCAATGTGCCTTCCTCTCGTATCCATGATTTGTATCCTTCCTGCTTCAACCAAAATGCTTTTTGAGATCCAACCAAAAATCGATCCATCCTTTTGGCAGTGGTAGCTCTATTGGTTCTCTTGTTCCTCCAAGTTGGTTTTACAACTATTGGTTCTACATCCACTATTTTTTTTTCCTTAAAACAGTTTCAAGAAGTTTGCCAATGCATCCTTCCTTCTATCTTCTCCCCAAACTTCTTTTTTGTGAGAGATGCAAATCTCCTTTCCCCACCATGAGTTATGGGAGAGAAGAATCATTCATAACCTTCATCTAGTGGTCCTTCTTGTGATGATAAAGGCCACAAAAGTTTACAAAGTTTAGATTCTTCTTTAGGTATGTAATTGTAGAATCTAGTAAAGAGTGGCGCTTTTGAGCCCATAGGTTTGGTTCTAGCCCACTGCCATTCACCTTTCCTTCCTTAGGTACTTGAGGCAACAAAATCCCATCCTTTTAGCAATGAATGTAGAGTGCTAAAACTTATACATTGTTCATCATAGTTTCTTGAAAGAAGAGGATATTAGGGTTATATTTTTTATCATCCTCTTAAGGGAGTTTTGATTCAAGGGAGCCTGTGATCACCTTATGTTAATGGATGGATAGATAGATAATTTTTAACCTCTATAGGAGGTTGTTCTTGCTCTTAGGGCCCTCTTCTATTGAGTTTTGCTTACCTTTAT
Source organism: Picea abies (assembly GCA_900067695.1). Taxonomy (NCBI): domain Eukaryota; kingdom Viridiplantae; phylum Streptophyta; class Pinopsida; order Pinales; family Pinaceae; genus Picea; species Picea abies. Next base: position 8,654 of record CBVK0101543889.1, on the reverse strand, counting down.
TAATTTCCTCTTCCACTTTATCTTTTGCTTGATGGATAAAAGATTTTTTTCCCATAGTCTTTTGGGTGGAGATTCTTTCATCTTCTTCCAATCCTCTGTTTGCACCCAAGACTCTTGTGTTCCTCTTTCCTGGCTTGAGGTGATACCTTTGATTCCTTCTCAGGAGGGCTTGGTCCCCTTGCTATGAAGAAGAAGACTCTACCATAATTTCTTTTGATGTTAAGCCTTCCTCTTTGATACCCTTAAGGTCGTCCTTTGATGTTTTCCTTCCTATTCTCTTCTAGACCTTCAATTGTGAATTCCCTAGGGATAAGACTTATTCCATCCACCTCATTTTCCAATGCTTCACTTTCAAACTTCTTCCATGAAAGGTCCCGTTGACGCGTGCAAAATCGCCCTTTGTCAATAGCAGGGGTTTCCTTCGCTGAGCAGTCCCAATCAGACCTCTCACCGTTTGGAATAGGGAACCCATTCGGATTTTGGCTCGACAACCATTTCTGGTTTTGGTTTTATCGGTTGCGGCTTGGCCCATCGATGAAGGTGAATGATGGATGGTTATGCAAACGAAAGATGTAGATGAAGATTATGTAACCCATTCGGATTTTGGCTCGACAACCATTTTTGGTTTTGGTTTTATCGGTTGCGGCTCGACCCACCGATGAAGGTGAATGATGGATGGTTATGCAAACGAAAGATGTAGATGAAGATTATGTAAATGCATGAAAGAAATCTAATCTACTTCTAATCTATCCTATCCTAGCTAGGAGCGAATCGTAAGTGAATGAGCTGCAATGAAACTAAACACTGCTTAAGATCCCACTCAGATAGCTGTCATGAAGGTGTAAAGTTAGAAACACATGTATACACATACATAACTAGAAAAGTCTAAACCATATCTATGCATACATCAACAACTCATATGCTCAGAACGTATAATATAAGAAGGAATAACACTACTGCAAGAGGAACATAGATTGCATCAGAAAATTCTATTAGCAAAGGTGTCCTTACAACCCATGTGAACATCATAGAGTCCGCTTGAAATAGTTCGCAACAAAACAACAACACATGCGAGTTTTTCTCTCTATCAAAAGCTGGCCCTAAGGGTTTCTCAATATTAACAGTTTCAATAATAGTGCATCAAAGCTCTAAGGAATGGCTTGTCAATTTTAGTTAACACTGTATTCTCAAAATAGTTCAGAAATGTACAATGCTTGAAGAGCCAAAAAGCCCTTTCTTTGGGTGCAATTCTCCTATTTATTGAAGTTTGATATGATTTTTGGCCTTTCGCCTTCTTTCGTGACCTTTCATTTACCAATATTTGTCCTTATTCTCTTTGTAATGATAAGAGAACAAGATAGCAGTTACATTTTGGATTTTGTCTTTTAGCGCTGGTGGGCCATCGTAGATTTCGGCTATAGTGCATCTCACCCACCGTAATGAATGGATTGAACATTGGGAGATTTGATCATCATAGGGTTCAGACTCCCTCTTCAGTTATTTGAGTTTGATTCCCTTCGCTGCTTCCCATTGTTGCAACAATTGCTGTTCTTGTTGTTGCTTTATCGTCCTTGGCTGTAGATCTCATTGCGAGGATGCTGAGTATGACCTCCCATTGGCATTGGTACTTGGCACCATTCATCATGTAGTGGATGAATGACCACATAATATCCTCAAACTACACTATTAACACTACACATTTGAAACCATAGAACTGAAAAATAACTCATTGAAATTTTACATAAACTTCCATGAATTTGATTCCTGGTTCACGGTTGAGGTGTTATGTTCTCCGGGGTTGCATCTACAGTGCCAGATCTTCATCTTGAAAAATGTAAACCATTGGTGAGGTATTTCTCAAATCATAACACTGGGAAGTCGTAGATCTCAGAAAGACCTTTCCAACGGTATAAGGAACGCGCGAAACGAGTGTCCGAGTCAAAAGTTATGGCCAAAATACGAACGCCAGTTTGGTAGGGTTCTGTCCCTATTTCGAAGTATTCTAAACTAACTCCTTTGTATTTTAGAACATTTTGAACTCCTCCTTTGCATTTCAGAGTACTTTGAACTAACTTTTGGAGCATTTTAAACTAACTCCACCTTTGCATTTCAGAGCATTTTGAACTAACTTTCCCTTTGCATTTCGGAGCATTTTGAACTAACTTTTCCTTTGCATTTCAGAGCATTTTGAACTAACTTTCAGAGCATTCTAAACTAACTCCTCCTTTGCATTTTAGAGCATCATTTTGAACGAACTCCTCCTTTGCATTTTAGAGCATTTTGAACCAACTTTCGGAGCATTTTAAACTAACTCCACCTTTGCATTTCAGAGCATTTTGAACTAACTTTCCCTTTGCATTTCAGAGCATTTTAAACTAACTCCTCCTTTGCTTTCAGAGCATTATGAACTAACTTTTGGAGGATTTTAAACTAACTCTTTCTTTGCTTTTGGAGCATTTTGAATTGACTTTCAGAGCATTTTAAACTAACTCCTTTGCTTTCAGAGCATTTTGAACTAACTTTCGGAGGAGTTTGAAAGAACTCCTTTGATATGAACTGGAGTTCATCAGAGGAACTCCTCTGATATGAAACGAAGATCATCAAAAGAACTCTTCCGGTGTGAACCAGACATGTTCCTATCATCTTCTCCGGTATGTAGGAGGACAAATCGCAAAATTTCCAAGTGTCCTTGAGTTCAAAAGTCCATAACTTTTTCGTGCGATGTCCGATTAAGGTGTCGTTTTTTGCAATGCTGAGAACAAAAGGAGGGGCTTCTAATGAGAGACCTTACAAATTCATCCAAGTCTTTGAGTAGATTCATGTTTAATGAAGGTCACGGTTAGGGAGGCTTCCTTGACGAGAAACCCTTGGCGATTGTTCTAGCACTTCTGGACCTCAGATTTCGATTTCGTCAGTGGTGTTGAAATCATAATTGCGTAAATCATATAGTTGGCCCATTTTAGGGATAAAAAATTCACTTTGACGAACGCTGAAAAATTGCGCTCAAAGGCATTTTTTTAATGAAAGTCTAGGTCCCGTTCTTGCTGCTGCTTCACCTGAATCCAATTCTGTTAGTTCTTGTGTCATCTGTGCTGTGTAGGCCTTTAGTTTATCCATTGAAGCTGATGTAATGTGTTAGTAGCACAAAAATATAAATCTGTGAAAACAACCAATTGAAGTTCGAAGAGTTTAACACTATTTAGGAGTTGGGAGGACCAATTCCTTCTAAGATGATTTTTCAGAGCCAACACAAGACCTATAGATGCTATAGTTAACCCATCTGATGATATACGACAATTTCATGATCATGGTTAGTCATAAAATCATGAAGCGCAAAACGTGCATGCTAGTATGATATGCGTAATGAAAATTGTTGGCGACACAAACAGACTCAATTACAACTGTAACATGATGTGGATTAAGCGAGGTAGGCAATCAATCATCAGTTATCCAGCCAGGCGTGGAAAGATTAATCATTAGAAATTATGGGAGCTTGGTTGACAGGAGCATTGAGAGGCGACCGAGTTGGATGAGAATAAAAGAGGTTTCAACTTTCAAGATGAAAGCATTTAGCTGACAGGGTGTTAGCACAAATTTCCACCCTCCATTCGAGCTGATATAACCTGTTATTTCAGCGATGAAAACTTGGCTAATTCAAGGAGTAATGGCCTCAAATGGTCACTGACCAAAACCCCTCTCTGTTTGGGCTAGTGCTTGCTAGCCTATGGGGGGAGTCCCTAGGCACCTTGGGTACCTTGCTGTTGTCTTTTAGGACCGATTTTCTGTGTTTAAACCCAAAAAACAACGAGCTGTTTGTCTTGGACAACGTGTCAAAACTGTCCAAAACGATGGAAAAATATGATTTCTTCACTTGGAGGGATCTTGCAGGATTAACACAGTGGATATAGAATAGAAGTAGAACAAAAAACTAGTTAAAAGATTAATAAAATTCACAATGAACAATTTAGAAAATAACAAATCCGATTGCAAATTTCACAAGACACCGACAAGAAAAAGGTTAGAGAACAAACACTTAATTTCTTTATTGAATAGGCTTGCAAGAGGGTTGGCTACACCACTATAGGCAAGTCCACAACCGTTACAATAATCACTTTGCTCAAAGAATGAGTCACTAGACTAAGAGAGAGAGAGAAGAATGAGAGAGAAACACTATGCTAGCTGCTGCTAAGAACTGACCAATAACCAATGAAAACCATCCAATATATTAGAGAGTGAAAACCATCACAATTTCTGCTGCTTTTTTACAAAATGTGGGATCATTAACTTTCTTTTTGGTGTCTTTTCCATCTTGTCTGAGGGCCCATTGAGATGCATTCCATTCATTAGATGCAAACATCTTTTGCAAGTTCTTTGATTGGGAAGCCATAGATTGCAATGTCAAGAAGTGAGTTGCAAATCTAGTGATGACAGGCCTAAGAAGTTCCTTGTTCTCTGTGTTTTTCCTTATCAGGTTCAAAATCCATGAGTGGCTGTAGATGTACTTTGTGATGCTTTTGGCATGCTCTATATTGTTTTTGATCCATTCCTGTTTGCCAATGTTCTCAAGCATGAGGTCTATGCAATGTGCAACACATGGGGTCTGTTATCACTCCACAATTTTCCTTGGCTGTGAGAGGAAAACTCAGAGGTAACCACAAACCAACTTGCAGATTGGACGCTAGCCCTTCCAATCCAGAGAGGGCTCTCTCTATTACAACTCAATCAAGAACTGACTGGTTATCTAATAGGCACAATGGCTAGATCTTCAAATAATGGCAGGGTTTATGAAATTTGAATGATTGAGAAGAAAACCATTGGGCATGGAGTCGAATAAATAGGTGTTTAATCAGAAAATTCCCAAGGATTGGTAAATAGAACAAACAATCTCAGAGGCAAGATAGACAATGTTCTCTTAGACATTTAACTCGCTGTAGTATGGTGGTTGAATTAAGAAAAACAGTCCATTAAAGCAGAGCATCTATTAAGGATGAATTCTGCATTAACTTTAGAAGAACAGATGAAAATATTCGAGTGTGTTGAAACAAAGCATCTAACAGAGGATGAATTCTGAATCATATAATTTCATTCAAATACTGAAGACATCACATATAAATGGAATACTAAGAAAGGAAAACATACACAAAGGAAAACACAGAGCAAGAAAGCATTGGCACATGAATCTCTGAGTTTGAATTGCTCAGGCACTTCTGTCTTGAGAAATTTTTATTAATATGGAAACCTGATACAATAAAAGTCCTCCCAGTTCTTCCCTCTCGAACCCCTTCACCCTCCTCTCTTTCATTATATATAGAGTAATATTACATTGTAGTTCAAGAGGGTTGAAATCTTTAGGTTTTCTAAATTTAGGAGTTGCAACAAATTATAACAAACTAGAACTGATTCCTAGATTTTAGGGTTTTGTTCTTAACTAATTTATACATACAAATCTCAACAAATTACACTATCCGAGGGCAAAATAAATAATTCTTCGAGTCTTCATGGTGATTTAGCATGTTCCATCCAGTTGGCAGTCGAATAGACTGTCTTAGGCTGACTGTGTAATTTTGCAGCGTCCTGGTGACAATTCGCTGCAAAAATTGTCTAAAATTCTGTAGCTGATATTTTTTTTTTTAATTTTCTTTCAAATGGTAAAGTGGGTCGGGCCAATTTTTTGTTAGCAAGTTAACAACATTATAATGCTCCTCCACAAAAAAATTGAGCAAAACCCAGTTCACGGTTTTCGAGAAAAACCCAAAGTGGCTGTAGGTGATGGTGGCCCATTTCTCGAAAACCATGAAGTATTTTGACCTGAAATTAAGTGAGTTTATTCATCTTATCCTGATGCATCTTCCCTCAAAATTTTGTGGCAAATGGATGCACGGTTTGGGAGATATGATGAAAATACACTTTTGTTGCAAAACTGCCATAACAAAGTTCGTGTTCACTGCAAAAATGTGATTATGCTGCAAAAATGCGAGAACGCTGCAAAATGGGCGAATAGGCTCATAAATTGGCACAAAAATTAGAGGGTGCCAACATTGGCTCCATCTGGGGATGCTATCCTTCATGTGAGGTAGCAAAGAACACTTAGACTGGGTGCCTAGTCCATTGGGCTGATCCCAAACCTTTCACATCCTGCAACTTGCAAACTGACTTGTGACCTGTACCTGTTATTCAACTGAAACCAAACTACACCATACTGAAACTACTGCATCTTTATACAAGCTGGAAATTCAAAATAAAACCAAACTGCTCACTGCTAAAATCAAACTGAAACTGTAATCTGACCATACTGTGCAAACTGAAGGAAATGCTTGAAGCATCAAGCTTATTTATGTACAAACCATCCTATTTTAACCTGCTGAAAATAATTGTTGGATCAAGTGATATGAAAGATCCAATGCAACCAATCAAGCAGCTGGATACTTGACTGAAGCATGCATTCAACTCCTCAACACAGAAAGAAAAACTGAAGATGTGACAACTCAAATTGAAGTATGAAGCCAATTTCCATACTCATCCATTCTGAGAAACAAAAACTACTGCCCGATTCTAGAAATGCTACTGAAATCTCTTTTTCTGATGTTTCCAATAGAAATGCAAAAGGATCTTCAAAACCATGGACTATTACCTCATGAAGTTTTTCATTTGGTTGATTCTTCTCAAATGGAAGGCAACAATTTGTTTGATAGATTCTTCATTATCATCCACATCATGAAAAAGGACTGAACATTCTCGAATTTTTTTATGTGCAGCATTCTTATCATATATATGAGGAATGTTTGAAAGTGCTTCTTCAGAGAAATTATCTCGACTTTCAAAAGAATCTAGGAAAACAAATTCTTCTTTACTGCCTCTCTGTGGCTCTGAGATACAACTGTCACAAACTAATTCATTGTTTTCATGAATAAATAACTCAGGAGAAGATTGAAATGATTCTAAATCTATTAGATTATCCATATCTCTCTCTTGGTCCTTAGAAACTTCTAAAGGCTGCTGAATTTCCTCATCATTCTCAGGAGATGGAAAATAATTTTCATCAATAAAATCCTGGCAGTTTCGTTTCCAGCCAAGGGAGAAGCTATTGTTTGCTGGAAGTTTTCTTGAATATCTTGACAACTACCCTCTACTTTTTCCTCTTGATGCTGAAAAGGATTTTCATATAAGTCTTCTATAATTTCTTCATCCATAAACTCTTCATCATCATAAAAATTTTCCAGGTGTTGAATGAAACCTCAACATGTTCACAGCAGTTTTCAACCAATAACAAAGAAGGATAATGCTCTTTATATTTCTCAAAAAATACTGTATGAAAATATTTAAGAGAATAAAGACTAGCAGGTGGAAATTTTTCATACCAAGATCTTGCATTTCCCTCCAAGGTGGCCATGAACATCTTCATCAAACAATCTTCATGAAATTTAACCTTTAGCTTACGTACATGCATATGGAATTTAATTAAATGCAAAGCAACATCATCTCCTTTTTCATCTTTAAATTTTGGCAAATAAGTTTGCCAATCTATACAAGGCATTTGATTTGGAAAACCAGGAATATGTGAACGATTCATAGTAGCATACCTTATAGATGAATTCATTTTCGGAGAGTGGAGTCGCCAATAAACTCTTTAAGCTTCAGATTCTTTGTATAATGGAGTCGCCATGAAAGCTCTGAAATTTGGATTCTTCTGAAAATGGAGTTGCTAGGGTAAAAAAATACAGCCAATTTCTGTCTCTGACTCTTTGTCTACCCTCAGGAGTAAAATCTGATCTTTGTCGTTCTTTCTCAGGGAAGATTTCACCTTCGCTCCCCGACAACAGTGCCAAAATGTTATCACTCTGTAATCTTCCTTGGTTGTGAGAGGAAAACTCAGAGGTAAACACAAACCAACTTGCAGATTGGAAGCTAGCCCTTCCAATCCAGAGAGGGCTCTCTCTGTTACAACTCAGTCAAGAACTAACTGGTTATCTAATAGGCACAGTGGCTAGATCTTCAGATAATGGTAGGGTTTATGAAATTTGGCTGATTGAGAAGAAAACCATTGGGCATGGAGTCGAATAAATAGGTGTTTAATTAAAAAATTCCCAAGGATTGGTAAATAGAACAAACAATCTCAGAGGCAAGATGGACAATGCTCTCTTAGACATTTAACTCGCTGTAGTGTGGTGGTTGAATTAAGAAAAACAATCCATTAAAGTAGAGCATCTATCAAGGATGAATTCTGCATTAACTTTAGAAGAATAGATGAAAATATTTGAGTGTGCTGAAACAGAGCATCTAACAGAGGATGAATTCTGAATCATATAATTTCATTCAAATACTGAAGACATCACATATAAATGGAATACTAAGAAAGGAAATCATACACAAAGGAAAACATAGAGCAAGAAAGCATATACACATGAATCTCTGAGCTTGAATTGCTCAGGCACTTCTATCTTGAGAAATTTTCATTAATATGGAAACTTGATACAATAAAAGTCCTCCCAGTTCTTCCCTCTCGAACCCCTTCACCCTCCTCTCTTTCATCATATATAGAGTAATATTACATTGTAGCTCAAGAGGATCCAAATCTTTAGGTTTTCTAAATTTAGGAATTACAACAAATTATAACAAACTAGAACTGATTCCTAGATTTTAGGGTTTTGTTTCTT
>CBVK0101543861.1:0-10077 GCA_900067695.1 Picea abies | reverse complement strand
TTCCTCAAAGATTTGTCTTTCTTTCTTTGCATCGAAAGTTCGAGTCTTCTTTGTAGCCTTCCTGATACCTAAGTCTTCTATAATATTTCCTTGAGTCATTCTATCCTCTCCTGTAGCAATGCCTCGTCGAGCGATAACATCGACTTTAGGGTCTTCCTTGCGAGGCTCAACATATATCAATTGCACTTGTGGATTCTGCTAAGGTCCTCATCTTCCTTGCTGCTTAGCTAGCAGCACGGAGCAATCTTCTATAACATGGTCAAACGAGCTGCAATAGTTGCATGTAGTGCAATGATTCTGACAATCCCTTGCCAAGTTTCCTGGCTACGCGCAGTTGTAACAGATGATCTGTCCTCGGCCTCGACCTGTTCCTCCTCCTTGTCATCATCCTTTGTATCCACCACGAGGATTGAAATTTCCTCTTCCTGGGGAGTTATATTGTAGAGTGTTTCCTTCTTGTTCTTCTTCACCTTGGATATTTTATATGTCCCTCAATATTTCATCCATAAGGTCATAGGCCCTACAATCCCTATTATCGTGCCCCACAGACTTACAGAATGTGCAATGTAAATTTATGGGACTCTGAACATACTTCTGCATGTAATATCACTCACCTGTGCAATGCCTATTTCTGCATACTTCGCACCAGGGTAGGTTGACTTGCTTCAAGGGGCTCGGTGCTCTTGAGGCCAAATATTCATGGAATAAAGGACAATGTTCCTTATCATGGCCTTTTTATTTGCATCTTACACACCAGATATATTTTGTTTTGTCCTTCCCCTTATCTTTCTTCATATCCTCAACCTACAAAGACAAACTAGTCAATCGACTCAATATCTAGCTCATACCTGAGCTAGATTCTCCCATAGGGGTTGATTCAAGCTTCATAGCGATATCCAATGCTTCTGCCTACGAATAAATCTTCTGTTGCATCAAGGGAACTCTGATGTGTGGTAAAAGGGCATCGATGAACCATTCTTTATTCTGTTCATCTGGGATCTGAAAAGTTAATCGACCTGTCAAGGTCTTGAACCTTTGATCAAACTCCCAAACAAGATTGGCTACCTTCTGCTTGATCTCCTTCAGTTCTGTAATACATTAAGACTATAACTTAGGTTTCTTGAACTCTACAATCAGCACATTCTTGATCTGGCCCAGTGGCTTAGGTTGCGCAAGTCCTCGGACAAGCTTCATGTACCAGCTCAGTGCGTGATCCCTTAGGGTAGTGTTGAACTGGGTCCTTTTACTAGCTTCATTGGTGACATTTTTAATATTCCATACGGATTTGCACATAAACCAATGTTGGTCAGGATCTTCATATCCATCTCCGCTAAAGATAGGGATCCTCATCTCATCTTCCATAGAGCTACCTAGGTTTCTTGTCTGAGTAGATGTTGAGCTACTAGTAACAGTACTCTGAGGAATCTGGTGATTCTGATTATTTTGATTACCTAGTGTTGCTGAAATAACAGGAGGATTAACAGTACTTACTTCAACAGTTTCTCGTAGTTCCTGAAGTTTTGGGCTCATCCTGGCAAGGTTCTTTGGCTTCTCCTTCCCTCTATCCTAGCAGGTTCTGAATGTTCTTCGTCTGTCAGATCTGCTTCTTCTCCATTGTAGAAACCCTCTTCCCCATAGTTTTTCTTAAACAGGTTCTCAAGGTGAACCCCTCTTAATACTCTCCCCCTGTGCGTATGTCTAGCTTCTATATCATTTTTTCTATCTGAATTCTTGAACATTAGCCTTTTCGGATCCAGCCAATCTATTGTATCTTCAATATGTTCTTCTCATGCAACAACATATTGAGTCTCAACTTCAGAAATTGTAAAAATTTCCCTCTGGGTCACTTAAAGAAATATCTTTCAACTTGGTTGTATGACTCTACTCTGTCAACAACAAACTTTGTGATGTACCCTCCATTGGTACTATCGAACCAGTGATCTACTGCTCATGATACAGCGTTATCAACTCTTTTGACCTTCTTTATCAACTCCGACGTCCAAACCACAAGAGGTCTAGATCAGATCTCGAACTGGGTATCTGCTAGTCTAGCTAGCCACTCATACAGTTCCTGGTGGATTCCTCCAAAGAAGATTTCATGAATGTCGGTAAAGATATATTTCTCCAACCAATCCTCTGTACTAAAATTAGATTTCTTGTTCTGGGCTTCAGCGAAGTTCGTCTCTTGATATTCTATCCACTTTTGAGTCTCTATCTTCGATGGAAACCACCTTGAAATTCCCTCACAAAGATTCTTGTCCCGGTAATGGAACCATTTGTTGGCACAGGGGCAGACCCAAGGTTCACTCAAAGAGTGCACCAACAAGCCCTAGCTACTGGCCCTTTGGCAACACCTACAAAGAATATGCAGTCTCACCCAAAGAAGCTATGAGGGGGTTGCGGGACAGAGATGTCTACAACTAGGGGAATATCAAGTGGATCTAATACAACATAACAAAGGATATATGTTCAAAGGGAAGAGAAAATAACGAAGGATCAAAGGATATATGTTCTTGATTTAGCCTTGCAAGATACCCCTACTAGATGATGGGCCACCCATAAATCCTCTCTTCTGGAATGGGAAGACACAAAACAATCCATCCAATGTCGATTCCAAAGTAGAGATGGTCTGCAAGGAGATATTAATATAGATCTTCAAGATGCGCAATTGTTTGATGGACGGTCTGACCCTAGAGTGCATATTGAACATTGTTTAGAGCAGTGGAGAGTCGTGGAAGTACCCTCTCACCTATGGGTTCACGTATTCCTCCATTTGTTGGGGCCTATTCCAAAATCCCGGTATATACATGAGGAGACCAGAAGACAAACAAACTATTCTCAAACCTTACAAGAACAATTTTGCAAGGATTCCTCCTTTACAAGTAAGTACCCTGAGCTCAACACAGTCCTTCAAAGAATCAGGCCAATGGTTTTTAGTGACATTTTCAAAACAAGATCAAGTCCAATAGTATGTTTTGACCATGTTCATTTTCTTCAATCTAATTTGGGTCTTGAAATTGATAAGAAAGTTGTACCTTGTTGTAAAGTTGAGAAAGACCTGGAAAACCTAATGACTTAGAATAGATTAGAAACTTAGATGTTAAAGAAGCAGAAGGAAATAGAGAGATTCAGGATACTATACCTGGTCACACCTGTAGCTCCTATAATCACCCATTGAAATTGCGGAAAGTTAATATAGGGAGTGTAGAGAATCCTAAGATAGCTTATGTAGGAGATCATTGGGATGAGAAAACTATGAATGAAGTACACAGCCTATTGCAGGAGTATGAGGATTTGTTTTCTAAAATGTTCTTAGAACTCAAAGGTATAAAAGGATCCATGGGAGAAACGAAAATTTATTTGAAAACTGGCTCAAGACCTTTGAAGCATAGACCATACTGACTTAATCCTAGAATAAAAGAGAAGGTCAAGAAAGAAGTGGAGAAGATGATTGCGAAAGGAATTATTTTCCCAATCGAAGAAGTAGAATGGATTAGCCCCATAGTTATCCAAATTAAGAAAGGTAGAGAAGACATTCAAGTCTACGTGGATTACAGAAGCCTGAATTCTTCATGTGTTCATGATATGTTTCCAATAACTTTCAGTGATGAGGTGTTATATCTAGTTGCAGGAAAAGAATCATATTCATTTACAGACGAGTTCTCGGGATATCATCAAGTCAGAATCATAGAGGAAGAAAAGAATAGTACTACATTGATAACTGAATGGGGATCATTTGCATATAAAGTAATTCCCTTTGGTTTGAAAAATTCCCATGCATTTGTTTCTCAGATTTTGATATCAACATTTCAAGAGTTCATCCACAAGTTTGTCGAAGTATATAAGCATGATTGGATGTTGTAAAGCTTGTTAAAAGATCATTTCGGGCTACTCCGGCTAATGTTTGATAGATGTCATGAAATGTAAATATCTTTGAATGTAAGAAAGTGTATTTTATGTGTACCTCATGGCAATCTATTAGGCCATATTGTATGCAGAGAAGGAGTTGTACCTCATGGCAATCTATTAGGCCATATTGTATGCAGAGAAGGAGTCTGGGTAGACCTAGCTAAATTTGTAGTCATTCTAAACATGTCGCCACCTATAAGTGCCAAATTTTTTCACTCTACACTAGGACATAGAAGATATTACCACACGTTCATCAGAAGATATGCAACTATCACCACACCCCTTGAGAAATTACTGAAAATTTTTTAATTGTTTCGATGGACACTAGAGTGTGACAAAGCATTTGACATTCTCAAATACAAAATAATTTATGCACCTATATCGATATATCCCAATTGGGAAATTGGGTTCCATGTACATGTGGATGCATCATGCATTTCCCTGGGAGCCATTCTAGTGCAACCAGGGGAAGGGAATATGGACCACCCTATCTACTTTGCCAGCAAAAAACTATTGCAAGTTGATCGCCACTACACAATTGGGAAATTTAATTCCATGTACATGTGGATGCATCAGGCATCGCCCTGAGAGCCATTCTAGTGCAACCAGGGGAAGGGAATATGGACCACCCTATCTACTTTGCCAGCAAAAAACTATTGCAAGTTGATCGCCACTACACAACCACTAAAAGGGAAGGTTTAGCTATGATTTATGCATTTCAAAAGTTTAGACACTAATTCTTAGGCTCTCATTTCAAGTTTTTTACTGACCATTATGCATTGAAGTACCTAGTTAATAAACCAGTACTTGAAGGAAGAATTTGCAGGTGGCTACTGCTTTTTCAATAATTTTCATTTGAAGTAATTATCAAACCAAGAAGATGCAATGTAGGTCCAGATCACTTTTCCATATTGGAGTCAAGGCGAAGTTGTGGAGTAGTGGATGATCAGCTCCCATACGCGGACCTATTCCTAATCGAGGCCATCCCAGATTACCTTGAAGACATTGTTGTCTTCCTCAGTACAGGGACCTTCCTAGAAACTTACTCCACAACCAAAAATAGAAATATGTTGGTTCACGCAGCATACTATCAATTGATTTCCAGACAACTTTACAAATTGGGACTTGACAACATCCTTAGGAGATGTGTCTTGAACCATGAAAGGCAGGATATCATGTGGGAATGTCACAATGGAGTTGCGGGAGGACATGTTGGAGGTAAATCTACTGCACAGAAAGTATTTCAAGATGGATTATGGTGGGCTACATTATTTAAATATGATAAGGAATATTCTATATATTGTCACACTTGCCAAAGAGTAGGAAACCTGTAACGCCGAGATGAATTACCCCTTCATCCAGTCAGAGCACTTTAGGAATTTGAGAAGTGGTTTGTTTCTTTTATTGGACCAATCAACCCCCCAACTAAGAACTCAAAGGCCATATATACATCATTACTGCAATTGATTACCTCACAAGATGGGTTGAATAAGAGGCGGTTTAAGATTGTTCTATAGATACAGCTGCTAGATTATCTTTGAGAATGTTATCACTCAGTTTGGATGCCCAAGAAGTTTGACCAGTGATCAAGGAAGACACTTTATCAGCAGAACAATCACAACGTTGACAACAAAATTCCTTATACAACACCATAAGAGAAGTCCCTACCATCCACAAGTTAATGGTATAGTGGAGGCATTCAATACAATTCAGGAAACAGGACTAACAAAAGTATGTTGCGCAAACAGGGAAGACTGTGATGATAGAGTTCCAGTAGTCTTGTGGGCCTACAAGAGTACCACGAAGAAGCTACATAGGTATACCCCATTTCAGTTGATCTATGGGAAAGAATTTTTTGTACTCACATAATTTATTACCCCTAGTCTCTATATAGCATGAGATTCACACATGACAAATGGTGAATCAGTCGCATAGAGGATTGCAGACTTGCAAGAACTTGAGGAAGCAATATTTCTAGCAGATTTTCATCAAACAATTGAGAAAACTAGACAAAAATCTTGGCATGACAAGCATATTTATTCCAAAATATTCACTCAAGGGGATAAGGTACTACTCTATGACAACAAATATCAGAAACACCCAAGCAAGTTGCACATGCATTGGTTGGGTCCATTCATAGTTGTGGAAATATGACAATATGGTGCAATCAGGCTAGCGCAACTTGATGGTATCCTTTGGCTAGGATGGGTGAATGGAACCCTCCTGAAACCATACATTTATTATGCTTGATACAAATCACATTTGCTCCAGTCCAAAGTATCATGTATAGTAGTTGTGTTTTCATTTCCTGTAATTTCTTTAATTTAGTTAATAATGTCAGAGTGTGCATTGAATGCGCCAAGACATATATTTTTTAAGTATAAGAATTTATTTTGAGCAAAAATTCTTACTCAGCCACACATGATCAGAAGAGACACCATTAGATTCAATGAAGTCATTAAATATGATGGGGACCCCTATTGTGTTTGGAGGGAGGGAGAATCCGAACTCGATCATAGCCCATGTGGCACTCGCATCAAGTCTAGTCATACGCTTTATGATAGCCACCATAACCCATGAAACTTTTATTTAATCCATAAAGGCATGATACACATAGATTCCATCGATATCCCCATCATTCTTCTCAGTCGTTAAAATGTTAATCCCCTCAACTCGACCATGTCCATGTTAGTGCATTCATTGAAATCCAAAGATCACTAGATAGATCTTACACTGTTATCCATATCGTCGGACACCTACGTCTAAGATTGTGCTTATGAGCTTATGATGAGTTTCTTTTTGTGCGCCTACACATCTTTCCAGTTATCCAGTTATCCAGTTATAAGACCCCATGAATGTGTGGAGAGAGAATCATTGTTTGTTGTTATCTACCCTCTGATTTTTAATTTTCTGTAAACACGCATACTCTGAGAGATTTTCATTCCCCTATCACAAAGCCAAACCCAACCCACCTAGCTTATCAACACTTCATAGCTAGCATGCTAAGAGAAACAAGAGGTTGGATTTAATCTCCCAAAGAAGCAATCCCAGATGATTTGTATGATCCTAGGATCGATATCTTCAGGGATGTCAAGGGGAATATGGGGGAATTAAGACTTTTGGACCTTGATCTGATGGACCAGGTATTGTTTCCACAAATGAACATTACCATGTTCTGGGACTTGGTCCTCGATACAATGGGAGGCATGTAGTTTGTCTCAAATACAGATTTCATCAACATGTTCAACTCCACAATCATGCACCTAAGGGATCTACCGGTCATCGGGACCATTGGCAAGGTTGCAAAGTGCAAAACGTTTCTGATAAGTCGAGTGCACAACATAATATTATGGCTCAACCAAAGATATCTGATTCATGTGAATGACATCCACCAGCTCACCGACTTATATCTCGAAGGTGAGGATGTGTCCAAAGGATTTCAAGGCTTGAGCAAGCATGAGAAGAAGAAAGGTGACGCTATCATATACGAGAAGTTCCACACAAAGAGAGGTGGGAGAAAAATGAATATTGACCCAATAATTCTAGAAACAGTCCGGACAACATGTTATGTAATTGTGAGCAACGTCATGCATTCCTACTACAAGGGAGAATTTACCTTAGACGCTCTTTTAGTAGTCGACTTCTGTGCAAATGGAGTTGTGTTCAGCTAGTGAAACTACCTACTAGAGGAACTCCTAGTCTCTTGTGAGGAAGATCAAGAGAAAGGTTGAGCCTTCACATATGGATACCTACTAGTATCATTTTCAATGTGGAAATGGATGCCACCCATGGGAAGATAGTTAGCACCAATGGGCAAAGGTCGCTTGGAAAAAATGTTTGAGTTGTGGAATGCAAGGCCAAATTAGGAGAACATGGAGTTCAACAATGGTGCCTTTGAAAAATGGTATACCTAGTTAATCGATGAAACTCAGTGATGGCACATACCACATGAGTTATTAAACCTCAATACCCGGAACATATCCTTTGGCCTAAATCGCCACAATTCCTTCTTTGTTCGAGCCATGCAAAGCCTAAAGACTTCCACTCCAAGTTTCTCCCCTTCTACCTTGATGAGGAAGAATTTGATAAAGAAGTCATGTCATGGACTGGAATCAAGAATAATCCACTTAAGTCTAGCATGCACTACCTCTTGCCTGCAAAGCTCCTGAAGAAAAAGGGGAAGAAAGAAGGAGTAGGGCTGAGTTCAAGCCCAACAGAAAAGAAGAAGAAGGTCCAGATGTCGATGGAATCAGAAGACAAAGAGGATGTGGAACCTTTGGAGCACAAGAAGTGAACATTTACTGTGTTTCCCTACCTCCCAGACCAATCCGTGTTATCAGGTAAATATTTCACTGAAATCCTCATTGTTTCTTTCATAGGTAACCCTTCAATCAAGAAGCCATGAACAAATATTTCTCCTGTGAAGATCTTGAATCCTCAACCGATATCCTCGGTTATACCTCATACTAGAGCAGTCGATTGAGCTGCTCAGACTGTGATTAACATCACAGATGATCTCAAACAAGACACCATCTCATCCACAACCATCATCATTGAGCAACCTCCATCACCACCAAAAGCCCCATTTCCACCACAAGACAACCATTCCATCCCAACCCACTTTACCTAAGCCCATCCAGCTAGATCTCCCAGACCCACCAAAGAATGTACAAGAATGCACTACCCTAACCCCTGAAGCCTCAATTCAGTTAGTTGCTCCATTGGTACCCATTCTGGGCACTATTCCTTTGACCAATATTCAAATTGTTTGAATACCGCAAGTTCCAGGCACTCAGAGTCCTCTCTCAATAGTAAATGTTGATATTCCATCAACAGAAGGAAAACTCCATAAGTTTCAGTACAAAAAGAGGCAGGAACACAAATGGTTCAAAAAGAACCTGAAACTACATCAGGATAGAGCGCAACATCTTTGAAAGAACAGCTGGAACCAGTATTCTAGGATCCACAGTGATGCGCGAAACTGTTGCATCTTTTCCTGGCCAAGATAGAATTTTTCCCCCTACTCCTAAATACTCTAAAAGTTAGACTTTCACATAAACTACAAGGTCCATTCCCAGGGGAAGAAGAGGCGGAGACACCCTCCGCACAATCAATGGTTAGTGGACTGCCACTACAAGTCCAAGTACCCCTATATGTCTCTCCTTCATCGGGTGAGCTCACTCAGTTACCAACAATGCATCTGGTAGGCATAATCAGAGCCTCAACTGAGAAACTAGAGCAGAGGATCCAACAGGATGAACGAGAAGCCAAGTTCTGGAAACAAGAAGGAATCCTTATGCAAGCAGAACGAATGCAGGAGGAATACTCAAAGATTCAAGAAGAACAGAAGGTGGAAAAGGTAAATGAAAAAATCTTAGAGGCCTGGACAATGTTCAATAAGACAATGCCTCAACTGCCAGAATCCAGCACGGCAAGCGATCCTATGGAGAAGATTGAATTAATTCATGTAGCTTGGTCACAAATGGTGGTAAGATAAGAAATTTGTGAGGCATAGCTGTGAGATAGTAAGAAATAAGATGAACTGCAACATAGGAAGCTACAATAACAAATGGAAAAAAAAAATTGGAAGGGAACAACGCAAGGGAAACCTTGCACAAAAGGACTGCATAATGCACAAAAATCTTCAGATAAATCAGCAATTGGATGGGAATCATTTCAAGGCACAACCAAACATTGGAGGACTTGTGCGTAAAGATCCAATCGCTCAACGAAGAAGAAACCAATGCCCTTAAAGAAAATTTGGTCATGGACCATAATCGCATGAAGCAACAAGCAGATCAAGGTCGCTCTGAATGTCAATTTGCAGAAGGAGATCATGTGTTTCTTCAATTGCAGCCTTATAAGAAAAATTCCCTCAAGGCTAAACATTTTCAGAAACTGGCACCCAAATTTTATGGTCCTTATACTGTTCTCAAGCATGTGGGACCGGTGGCCTATTAGTTAGCTTTTCCCAGTCATTCTAAGCTCCAGCCACTCCATCCTATTTTTCATGTTTCCTGCTTAAAGAAGGTGATTGAAACTAAGTGTCAAACTCAAACCAACCTTCCTAAGTTGGATGAAGAAGGCTCCATTTGGCTACAACCACAAGCAGTTTTGGACCAGCGTGAGCATCGTCTGCATCAGCACACCATCAAGGAAGTGTTAGTC
>CBVK0101543840.1:0-21099 GCA_900067695.1 Picea abies | reverse complement strand
GATACATCATGAGGATGTATTAATGAAGATGTTCATGTTCTCATTAGATGAGGATTCTCATGAGTGGTATCGATCCTTTCCCCCTGGTAGCATCTCCTCCTTGAGAGAGTTTCATGCATCTTTCAATACTCAATGTCAAAAGTTGTATTCCTCTGAGTTAATTAATCATAGTTGTTGCGAGGAATATAGAGATGGTGTTCAGGACATAGTTCATTCTTGTGAAAGCTGTGAGAATGAAGGTTATACCTCGGAGGAGTTGATGGAGATGGTAAAATCGTTTTCTGCAAGAATAGAGGGATTGGAGGCAAATTTCTCTTGCTTCTCTTATCAAGAAAATGCAAAGGATATTCTGGTCCTTGAAACAGATGTTATTGGCATCCTTGCTTATGATGAAGAGGTGATGTCGGATACTGACCAAGAACAAACAAATTTTGATAGATGTCCTAGCGAAGACGATGAAGAGAAGATATTTTCCATGGTTTTTGTTTATAGTGATTGTGAAACTAATCCCGGAGAGAGCCATGAAGGAGAAAAGGGGGAGCCACATCTCTCGGCTATCTTGGCTTCAAGATTTTCCCCTTTCAATTTCTCAGCCATAGTTGGTTATCCACATCCAATATTGAATAGAGATGAATGGGATGACTATCTTCCGAGATTCAGAGGAAGCAAGCATGACAATCTCGGTAAGCACTTATTAAAATTTCATGTATGCATGCTCGAGCACGACTTCTTTCACAAGGATGTATGGATCAAGATGTTTGGATTTTATTTAGAGGAAGATGCTCTTGGCTAGTGTCTATGTCTCCCTGCTACTAGTATCCATTCTTTGAAGGATTTTCATAATGCTTTTAATTCGTATACGAGAAGATTTGCCCGGCTCATCTTATTTGTGATGACTTTTGCAAAACATTGGCACTCCACATTCTGCAGATGACAGAGTGTTCCTCGTGTGATGAGTTTGGTAAATATATGATTGAGAGAGAAAGTGAGGATAAAAGTGAGCATCTTGCAAATACGGATGAAAGGTTTCCTCTCTTTATTTCCCAAGAACAAGCCCTTCCAGATATGATAGATGATAGCGTTGATGATGTCATAGCTATGTATGTATTATTTTCCGCCCCTAGTATGCCTACTATCTCAGTTTTAAAAGAAGAAAAGAATTAAGATGTTTCTCTTTTCTCTTTGCAATATAAAAGAGTTATGTGCTCCATACCCTTGAATAGTATTCAGAAGCAGAAAGCATAGGCTGCCAATCTTCTTATGAAAGTGAAAGCTCCTACCAAGATCAACATGATAGAGAGAAAGAGCCATCCATGGATATACATGAAGACACTTCTTGCTCTCAGCTAGAAGATGTTATCAGAGTAGACAAAGGAGAAATGGAGGAGATAAAGGTGTAGTTTATCTCTTGTCTTGAACCCGCAAATGAGCAAGTATCACCTGGGATCAGCCGAATAGCATCAGTCCTCTTCCCACCTATACACTCTGAGAACATCGAACGAAAGGTGAGTAACCACAAAGAGTGGGAGGTAAATTCTTACCAGTTGAGCTTTCCTGATCATAAATTTTGTGACCCCATGGGGTTGTATATGGAGCTGTGTTTTCCAAAATCACTATAGCATGCAAGGTTATTCATATTATCACCACTTAGGGGTATGGTTGGTGTTCCAAATCATGTTCTCATTTTGATGTCATACTTCCCTTACCTTTTGTGGATCATTTGTAGTGAACAGAAGAATTATATTACCGAGCAATTTGGGTGGCTATGGTGGAAGTTTTCTTTCACCTAGCATTTTGTAAAAATCAGTTAGCTTAGGATTATACATAAATAAGCTCATTCTGGAGCCCATGTGTTTGTTTTCGTTTTTAAGTAGATTAGTGTAGATATATCTGTGTTTTCTTCAACGAAGTTTTTAGCTAGACTCCATATCCCAACAACTAAGGCACTGGAACTGCGCGTTCTTGGCAGCTCATAGGGAGCATGCCACCCCCTATGGAGCCAAATGTTATCACATTAAGTTGTCAAGGGGCGCAGGCTGCAACCTTGAGCATGAAGTGTGGATTTCAAAATAGTTTATTTCGAACTTGAATCGCAAGAAGCACGCGAGTCCATTTGTGACGGTGGGGATCCCCTATGAAAATTGGATTATCGAGCCCCGAGTAATCAGACTTTCAGAATTGCACGAAGTATAGCACAATAAAAAGAGATGAAGCTTGAACTCCTGAAGAAATCGTGGACCATTGATCTCAAAATTAACAAGGAGATGTTGATATTAGCGGCAGTGCCTCCCGAAGTCTCGAAGTCCCGAAGGGGATAGTGGCCATTCGAATCCAGAATGATACGTGTTATCATATCTATGACTCTAGGTAAAATCCCTTGGAAGCCCAGGTTTGTGATTTGATTTTCCCAAAGTTCGGAGCCACGAAGGGATCTCAACTGTCAATCTCAGGAGGGCCACATGTCTTCAAATCCATAGCTCTAGGTAAAGGCAGGTGAAGGTAGAGGAAGTTTGAGATTTTATTTTCTCGGAGTCCGGAGACCCAAAGTAATTCTCGGTCGTTCGATTCAAAAAGACATGCGTCATCAGATCGCCAGCTCCGGTGGGTAAACCCACCTTTAATTTAATTATGGGTCTCAATAATAACTGCTAGGGAGGACTTCTTATTCTACCTATTATAATTGTCTATTGAGCAATCCGAAAAAGGGGATTTGGTCTTAATACAATTACCAACATGATTAATCCTCAATGGGGATTAATCCTATGAATAAAATAACAACAATAATAAGAATAATCTTTGCAGTTACATTATTTCAACATTGATTCTCTCGGAGCCCGGAGACCTGGAGTGGATCTCGGTTGTCCAATTAAATGATCCACGTGTTGCTAGATCCATAGCTCTGGGTAAAATCACAGCAGGTAAACATGAGCTGGCTCCCGACCCCTGGAGAGCCAAATGCATGTCATCTATTAGCATAGACAGGTGAAACCCTTATGGTTTTGACATGTGGAACTCTTTTCAAGTATTCCCAGAAATGCTTCCAGCCTACTTTCAAGTGACACATGTTACCTCTTCGTCTGCGACACATCAACATGGTGACATCTGGCCTCCACGTTAGATCATCCTCTGGGAGATGTTATTGTTTAGTGCCAAAAGTAGTGCCCCACCCCAAAGCACACTTTTGGAAGATCCTAAAGTTGGTGGGTGAGGAAGATTGGCAGTGGTGCCAAATACAGTCTGGGCGCCTAGATCTTAGATCGTGACTAGATCAACGTCCACAGTCTATTGCGGGAACACAACATGCTTGGGCAATATTTTTCTTAAGAGGTCCCACAATGGAAACCATGGTATGGAGAAAATACTACGTGGTAAAATGTGATGGATTGCAAGCCCAAAAGAAGTTTGAACCCAAACCACCTCTGAGTGGCTCTGTAATTACATGTTTATATGGCATCATATCCAAGAGAAGCCAGTGGTTGTGCCCCTGAGCATTAACTCTTGTTCAATCTTGGAGGAAAGGCAGTTAATGAAAGTAGAGCTAGTGGTTGAAACCTCATCTCACTCCATAAATGGAAGACATGGAAGGCACGACCGTGGGGACTGAACCGTCAGCCCGTGGTACCCCTGTGGGCAGATTTTCCTACAAAACCCATGTCGATCTAAGCTTGCGTATGAAAGAGGGGTGCACGTTCAGTTTGACAGAAAAACTCTCTAACGCAAAGCTTTGATTGTAGTGACCAGGTCACACTCTTGGTAGTGGTGTATTGCTCTAAATATAAATAGATAGTTTTAATATTTTGTTAAGGGGGTGGATGGTTGAGCTAGGCTGTCGGATTGTAAATTTTTAATGAAACACTCTAGTTATCTGGTTATGTAATTTGACGTGAGACTTCTTGTTTAATGAAAGTCAGCTTCCTTTGACGTGAGACTTCGAATTCAAGAGGATCTTATTTTCATAGTTTTTCCTCCTTAGGCTGCCCCATTTGACCTCTTTAAATCCATTAACAGTGACATATAACCTGATGGGTACTGGGCTTACTTTCGATGCAATCCGGAGGTGACTTCTAGTGCTAACACCAACATTTTCACCTTATCAAGTGTCACTTAATTAAATTCATGGTAATATTTCCTACATTAAATATATTTCCCAACATTTTCACCTTATCAAGTCACTTAATTAAATTCATGTTAGTGTCCATGCTTCCATGTACCACCTTCAAATTTGACAAACCCCTTCTGCTCTTGTAAAACTAATTTGGTAATGTTTCTATATTGTCTTTCCATAACCAACATGTATGTACCATGCTTTTCATCATTGTTGCACCTACTTATGATTATGTATGGCTCAAACACTTCAATTAATTCAATTGGATAAAAATCATATGTCAATAAAACCATTGCTTCATTGGTTGGCCTGAAAAATAAAAACATAACCATCATGAGCTATATTTAAAATCCAAGCTAGAATATTCATAAATTAAAGGTATAATTTTTTCATCTTAACTTAAAATTTCTCCACTATTCTTATTGTGCTTCTAAAAATAAGACTAGAATCATATATTCTAACCAAAATCATACTAGAAAAATATATAGTTCAGTGCACATGTTGCTATAGGAAGTGGCCCCATTTAATTCACAAAGGGTTTTAGTTACACCATTTTAGCATGTGGTCCTCGGAGAAGACATGACCATGTACGCATTCTTTGCTAGTCTAGCCCATTCTTCTTCAACAAGCCATATCTCTTATTGTTTTGGTGAATAGCCACTATTGTGTCTATTCATGGAACGAAAATGGATGAAGAGTGAATATGAAACTTAGGTCTTAGGAGCCCTATGCGATTTTAATAAGCTTTTCATATTACATTTTAAACTCAAATTTGAGTGGTGATCACTCAAATGCACCAATTACACATTAATCTTTAATCATATATTTCTTAAAATTGTTCATTATTTTGAAAAACATTATATATTTTCTTAATCTTTTAACTCAATGAATGAAATGATCCTTTTAAATACTTCAACGAATGAAAGGATCATTTTAAATACTTAATTTATGTTACTATTATATAAATTATATAAAATTTATGTTACTATTATATAAATTATATAAATTGTTAAATATTTTGAAAAGCACTATATATTTTCTTATTCTTTTAACTCAACGAATGAAATGATCATTTTAAATACTTAATTTATGTTACTAGTATATTAACCCAGAGATGCAACGAGTATTTTAAGCACATACACTAGATTGGGTAACTCGTTTTTTTATTTTTATTTTTATCGATATGACTTTTAATATGAGCATAAAGAGATATTTGAGACCATTTTTTTATTTTTATCGATATGACTTTTAATATGAGCATAAAGAGATATTTGAGACTTTTAGGTGTGGATTTTCATATTAGCATATTGTTTGGAGTTCATGTAATATGAATCCATGTTATTTGCAGATTAATGGAACCTATATGTAACTTTGATTTCGGGAAAAAATCAAATCTAATGATACATATAGGATTTTACTTGCTGAGTTAACAAAACATTCAAGTCAAGTTATCAACATTTTTAGAATCATTAATGTACAAAGGTGCAATGCTTTTCTTATTATTTTCTAGCCAAAATAAAGTGAATGTATTATAACTCTCCATGCATTATTTACTAACTCTCCATGCATTATCTTTTATAAATTGATAAATAATTAATTGTGTTGAGAAAAACAAGTATAGTCTAGTCATTGTTTCTATAAATGACTAAGGATGCATATAAGCCAAGCATATTAACTAAGGTAAATTGGTTCTTTTACTTACCTTCTTTCCTTTAAATTTTTAATTTGTGTGTAGAAATAGATTTAATAGCAAAGATAGAAACATATTTAGTCATAAGATAAGCATGATTAGAATATGATGATTACAACTTTGAAACTACTATGTTGTCTTTGAGAAATTGATGAATTGAGCTATAACTCCATAGTGGTGGAAGTAAGACATTCCTGCTTGTTGATGTTTCGTGTTCTAGAACATCTAGCTTCTATGAACCTATTGACGGATCAAAATTCGCCCAACAACAATAAGGGGTACTCCCTGGTACATGGTCCCAACTAGACTATGCATCGTTTGGATTAGGAGTCTTATTCAAAATTTGGCTCAGCTGTCATTGATATTGTTTTGGGGTTTTTGGCCAGTTACAAACCGATTTACTGATGGAAAAGGATGATGAGTGGATACACAATGTAAATATGTAGATGAAGACTATGTATGAAATGCAAACTAATCTATTACTAANNNATGTAGATGAAGACTATGTATGAAATGCAAACTAATCTATTACTAATATAATCTAACCAGTCCTAGCTAGGAGCACACTAAAGTAACCAGCGAGTTGAAAAATGAAACAGAATCCTCCATAAACTCCTATACAGATAGTTGGAATAGAAGAGAAGAATAAAAAACAAGTGTGTACAAATACATATAACTAGATTAGTCCAAATTATAGCAATGCACAAATTAACAACTCAAAAATATCAAGGCATAAACATATTTGAAGAAACACTCAAAAATATCAAGGCATAAACATATTTGAAGAAACACTCAAAACTATAGAATAAAACAGATTGCATAAGAATTAAACTATAAAAATCTAGCATTCTTATAGTCTGTAAGAACAAAATTCATCTTCAATTGAAATAAATCACCGAATAGATTCTTTCACAAAAAAAGAATTCCTTCTCAACAAAATTCATCTTCAATTGAAATAAATCACCGAATAGATTCTTTCACAAAAAAAGAATTCCTTCTCAAAAAATTTGGCTCTGAGGGCTTCTCCTTATTAGCAGTTTCAACAATAATACACGAAAACTCCAAAGAAAAACTCTCCAATTTTAGTTGACACTTTGTTCCCAAAATAGTTCAGAAATAGACAATGTTTGAAGAAGCAAAAAGCCCTTTCCAAATGGGCCTCCACTCTAGTTTAAAAATTTTCTAAGTAACTCCTATGTGACTCTTCACCTTCGTCTTGAAGAAGCAGTTACAAAAATGGTCCAGCTTCCCATTCCTGATGACAAGTGTATAATAAGAATAAAATTGAGGTTGGTTGAGAAAAAGACAAAGTGTATAATAAGAATAAAATTGAGGTTGGTTGAGAAAAAGACAAAATAAAAAAGAAGTGTCGTCATCATTAAGAGACTATTTTTTCTTTATTCACGATTTTTTTCTCTGATATATGCCATCCAGATCTCTGTTTGGTTGAAAAAGGATCTGATTCTCTTGTAAACTAGTTCCTCCAAAGCTGCATTGTTCATGGTCACACTATCTTCCAGGGTGCTCATGTCCTTTACCATTGTTGTCATGAAGGAATTTGTACTAGTTGCATCAAGTGTTGATCTATGAGGTATGTGGAGATGGTGGCAGTTGCTTCAAACACTTATTTTCTTTGATTTGTGTTGCCATGCATTTTTTCCACCAATTCCCTTGTCACCAGATTCTTTCCAAATTCATCTAGCCTTGGTAGTTGACTGCTTCTGATTAACTCTTGTGCAACTTTATGTATCCTTGAGCATATTTCCATTTCCTTGGTAACCTACTTATCTTCTTTCTGTCCTACTTCTTGACAATGACCAATAACATACAAATCATTTTTTCTTTCCTCCTTTGATGGTTGATACAACTCAGGCGATGCATCAGGATTTTCAATTATCCATATGTTGATATCAATGATGCCTTCATGTATAGTGTTGTGTTGTGCCAGCTTTGTTTGTATCTAGTTATTCTACTCAATGATTATTGCAACTGCATCTTGAAAGAGGTGCACGCGAGAATACATGTCTATGATGGCTCCTTCTAGCTCACTTCTAACCTCTTCAACACTAACCTTGAAACATTTAAGGCTTCTTTCATCAATCCTGACTTGCTGAAGTTTTTCTTCCAGCTCCTCGCTCTTTTCTTCTTTCTCTTCATTCTGTTGGAACAATCTTTGAATGTTGTCTACATTGGCATTCACAAATGTTGAGCTGGTTGTAGATGTAGATATAGGATTTTCCCTTACATCTCCCCTCATAGGAACGTGTGTGACAACCAATATAGGAATTCCTTTTGTTACCGACACTTTATTCACTTGTTCCTACATAATTTTTCATGTCTTGTTGTCATAGGTGAATCTCTTTAATTCAAGTACCTTGCTTGGTTGGAATGGCTCCAATAGCCCAAGCCTTAAACCGTTGTCTGATATATCTATTTATTTTCCTGTAGTTGATACTTCTGGGATATTTGTTTCTATGGGGTGTGTGTCACCCTCTATGTCCTTTACTGCCTTTCATTGTCTCTCTTCCTCAGCAGCTTTTTTGGCTGCCTCTTTTGCTGCCTTTTCTGCTCGTTATGTTGCTTATTTTGTTTCTTTCTCGTTCTATTTCTTATTTTGTTGCTTTCTCGTTTTGTTTGACCTCTCTCTCTACTATATCCTTTTCTTATACCTCATCTTTGGATTTGGATTTTTCTACATCAATCTTTTGTTTCTTCTTCCCTATGTCATTTTTCTTTTTCAAGACTTTACCCTTAATATCTCTCCTCTTTTTATCAATCAATACCTATTCTACTGAAATCAAGTGTATTGAGGTGGATGTATGGGGAGATTGTTCAGCTTCCTCTTCCTCTTCATTCCTCTTGTCATCTTCCCTAGCCTTTTCCTCTTCTACAATCCTCCCTCTTGGTTAGTCATGCTTGTTGAAAATGACTTCATCATATGTCTGGGCATCCTGGTGTAGTTGTTCTTCCTCCTAAATATCCATTGTATATTCTTAAGGAAGACCAATCTTATTGAAATGATCTCTCATAGTATTCTTGGGGTCATGTATCTTGTATCGCTCTTCCCTGAAGTGATAGGAAAACAAGGTATTTACCTCTTATTAGTCTTGCTTAGTATTTTTGAAGAAGTAATTGCCAACATACAATGGAAACAAAGGCCAAACTGCTTTCTTCAATCAATATAACATTCCTCCAACTCTATGTATGATGGTTTGGTATGCCACTTCTTAGAGTACGTGCTTGTTAGGTAGAAACCAGGGAAGCAGATGGGGTGGTTTCATTGGGACATATACTCTTATATAAGTGTTTTTATCCATGAGATACCAGTCCTCAATTATCCTTATGACCACTATGGATTTGTCAGCATGCGTGGGGGAGTTGTGCGGAAAATGAACTTGTATAATGGGGCTAGAAAGTGTTTGCATATCCTTCGGTATTTTATGTGGTACTTGTTCTCCCAGAGCACTTTACAGGAAACATGAATTGTAGGGTTAGATGGCTTCCAACGCCACCCCATCCTAGGGTATTTCTGAGTTGTGCACATGATGTCCAATAAGTATGATGGCATATGGAAGCATGGAAACATTCTGGGATGGGATCCCTTTACCGTAGACATAACCACTATGATTTTCTCAGATAGGATGTCTTCCCAGTTGAACGATGCTCCCTCATCTGCACATTAGTATATCATATGCATGTAAGATAGGGAGAACTTCTATGCGTAAAGTTCCCCAGATAATCTGCACAACATGGATACTAAGTGTTGGTAGGGTATTCTCAAGGAAATTGTTGGATATCCATTTTTAGGTCTGTACTTGAATTTCTTATCCTCCCTGTATTGTTTTGGGAACAGGTCATTTGGCGTGTACTCAAACTCACAAAGGAGCTTCTTATATAGCCTCTTGCATCCTTTCCCAATATTATAACACTTGGCCAAATACTTAGGTCTGAATGAGGCTATGGGGTCTTTCCTTGCATTGCAGACATATATGTCATTTACATATATGTTCCTTAGGATCCATGTGATGGAATCCATATAGGGGATGTATGAATTCCTAATATTATTGAATACTTGAAGTTCATCTGGATCTTCAAATTCAAGAAATTAGATTTTTTGAACATATGGTATATTTCTCCCCATTTCAATGTTTCTATGTCCTTTTCCAGTAGTCTTGACGTATAAGCATATGTGGCTCCAATGATTCTTGACTCACCTTATGTTAGCTGGAAAATAGTAGAGGCCTCAGCTCTGGATGCCTTTCTTGCTATTTTATTTTTAGGTGACATACTTGAACCTGCAATGAAAGATGAGTTTAGTAGATATATTAGAATATAAAATAACATTGAATGCGACTAAAGAATTTGAATTACAATAGGAATCATTAGTGTCATCATGAAATGGGGTTTCTATGGTGTAGTCAATAAAGTGGACAATGTTTGGTAAATATTGTTTGTAGGATGAGCTAAGGATATCGAATTGTAAGAAACAAAGGTGAGGCATGGAAAGACAAAGAAACAAAGTATGAAAATAACCAAGAACAAAACCCTAACCCTAGCAAGGAAACTAAGGACGCTCATTGTTGGGTTTTTACCCTTCTATTGGTCTTTGTCTGTTTTATTTAGGATTCTTTAGGGGTTATTTTGATCCTAACTTACTATCATAGATTGAATCTGGTTCAAATTTGATAAGCTCCCAACAAAATCCCTCTAAAACTATCGTCCCCTATGGTAGACCAAAAGGAAACACAACACATAGAGTGTACTGCACAGTCTCACTCGAGATAGATCTATGGGTGGCTGCAATACTCAGGTGTTTGCACCCTGGGAATGAGTGGAGATATACGGTTGAACTATATACTCTTTATTCATTCAGTCTAACAT
Source organism: Picea abies (assembly GCA_900067695.1). Lineage (NCBI taxonomy): Eukaryota > Viridiplantae > Streptophyta > Pinopsida > Pinales > Pinaceae > Picea > Picea abies. The sequence continues at coordinate 10,423 of CBVK0101543840.1, read as the reverse complement.
CTAATTATATAATTCATTCTATTCATGCATGTGGAATACCAGATCTAACTAGTTATTTCATTCATATAACATTCAACAATTAATCACCCATGAAGACACATACATTCATTCACATAACACAGGTGTTACTATAGTTCACCCCCTCTTGAGATACGTCCACAAATATCTAGCTCTCAATATTTTATTATGGTTCAATAATATATCATGTCATGCGTGTTTACAATCTTATGTCTTACTCTCTTCCACTGGCTCCTCGATTCCTGTGAGGTTGACTAGATCGCACCAGGCTCCTCAGCCTGCAATCTAACCCTCAGGATCGAGTCACTCAATACCTCTCTAGCTCACCAACTTACTGAGTAGTACAGTTCTTACAAATTCCTCCTCCTCGGTCACCCCCCCTCTCGTTTTATCGATCCTTATTTGTGTGTGCCCCCCTTTCTCCTTCTAAGTACTACCTATTTATATCCTTGGCTCAGCAGCCATTACAATACATTACAAAAACCCTAGCCCTAGTGTCGTTAGGTCTTCCTTTCATGCATGCCTTGCCTTCTTCCCTTACACTTGATGTTTTTCCTTCTAGCTATCATTTCCTCCCTGCATTCTTCTCTTCCCAAAATAGACTTTTCTCCTCACTAGGCCTGCATCCAATAGATCCCCAACACCAACATGTGGCTCGTCCTGAGCCACTTAAAATTTTTTCGCTTCTTCAACAGCTCTTGCGAGAACCTGGAAATTCTCTATGAGTTCCCTTGCTTGTGTTTGAGCCTGCACGGTATTTTGTATGAGTGCATCCAACACTTGCACTGTAATCTCCTCGTTGATCATCTTTGCACACTCTTCCTGAGTTTGTGCCATGTTATTCTTTTCCTCTTCTTCCTATGCAATGACCTATGATGCCTACTCTTGGAGAGGTTCCATTTGAGCTTGTTTCTCCTTCTTCTGTGTTTGTGCGACTATGAGTTATGCTTGTAGATTCTTCATATCTTGTACTCCTTTGAGGAGCTCAGTGATATGCATCATCTTATGCCTCTGCTTGATGTATTGGATAGTTTTGCTTATCTTCTTATGTTCCTGGTCCCACTGGTGGACCTTTTGATCCTTTTCTATCTTTGTCCATAGTTGTGTTGCTTTATCGAACAAGTCAACATCTCCCCTGATTTGTCATTCCATATCCTCCATCTACCCTGTTGCTTCTTGCTTCCTTTTCTCCTTGATATCCAAGGGAGTGGTAGGGATGATTTATTCCTGGAGGTTCTCGATCTCCAGCCTATATTGATCAATTTTCTACATAATATGATTAATTTTTGGCATTGTCGTGGGCTCTAATGTCTGCGTGCTCTTCAGAATTTTGTCATAGGCTACAACCAATCCATGCTTGAGCCTATCCATGCAATATTTCTCATCTTTGGTATCAATCTTGACTTGCTCGAGCACCAATTCCAACACTTCTTTGTTGGTATCAATCTTGACTTGCTCGAGCACCAATTCCAACACTTCTTTGTTGTCCTTCCTCTGTTGCAGTTCTATTGTGTTTTTGCACGTGCATGATTGTACCTCATGTATGACGTTGAATTGTAGTTTATACAATGTCTTGGTTGGTATCTGCCCCATTACCAACTATAATTGTGCCATATCTTTCAGTGGTGTCTGGCCCACAATCTCATCCATGTGCAACATGTTGGGTGTAACGTGAAATGTTGAGCTCACCTGTGCCATTGTCTAGATCATATCCTGCTCGCTCGACCCAGCCTTGGCTCTTGTCTGTGATGTTGCAAGGACTGATTCTATTCCTTTGTTGAGCCTCTTTTTTTATCTGATTTTCTCAAGGAGCTTCCTCATGTTGGCCAAATCATCCTAAATCCTATCCCTTTAGCATTGGGCTTTGTCAAAATCCTTCATTGTTTGGTCCTGGACCATTTGGGCCACAAGTTTTGTTTTGTCCTCGGTGATTGTATATTCTGGTGGAGTTTTGTGTGCCTTAGTTTTCTTGTGCCCACCCCCCATTTGTATGATTAGCCTCTTGGTCTGGCCTTTCTCCTATTGAGTAATACTTAATGTGGTCCCTTATGCTATCTCAGTCTCTTTTTTTTGTTCCTGCAGTGCCTGGATGTTGTTCTTCTTCCCCTCCTTGGTACCTTTATTGGACACACCCCCTTTATTCTTTTGTGTTGGGTTATATCCTGCCTTTGGCTTCTTGGTTGTTTTTTTGTCTCCTGCAGGTGTTTGTTCTTTCCCTACATCAACCTCGTTCTCCACGAACATCTCTTGATTCAGGTTTGGAACCCTCCAGTCATCGTGCCAATCCTTGAAGACCATTTCTACAATCTCTTCCTTGACGCAGTACCATAGTTGTAGCCATTCCTTCTTAGGATCCTTCCATGCTTGGATCCATACTACATGTCTGGTCACTTTAAACTTGGCTATGCCCTGATATTGCACGACCACTTCTGACGTAATATGCCAAGTGTTGGCAATGCTCTTCTGTAGGTCATTTTAATACCCTATGAACATGCCTGCATTCACACTTTTTTTTAGGGTCTGAAGTGCTCCCCAATGATAGCTATCGCATTGCGCGGAAACTATTGGATCTCTCAGCAAAGTATGTATACTTAGGCTCCCTCCATCCAACCAAGATGATCAAGACGAGTAGCCAAGAATAGTGAAATTCTATCCCCAGGTCCTGTGCATCCTTGTAGTCTTCCAGAAACATATTTAACAAGTATGGGGCCCAGCTAAGAATGGCACCCTCCACACACTATGTTGCAGCTGCGATGACCCTGACATGGACTTCCTCGCGGCACTTCCTAAGTAACTTTCACGCCATGATTTTTTTGGCCATCCTTTTTGTTTTGTCACTAATGCGCTTAGTTATGATTCCACGTGACCCTCTTTCTATACCATATGTCTTCTTCATTTCCTCAACCAATGCCTTCTCCTTCATTTTGTCATAAAGGAACTGCGCGAGTGTCTCCCCTCAAGATGGAAGCCCTGTAATATACATAATGATCTCTACATCTATTGAGACATGATCTTCCACCCATAGGTATCCTCCATGGGTAACTGCCATCAGCTGCTTGACATAGTTGCTTACATCCTGACCGCTTCCAAAGTGAGGGATCTCCAACAAGCCTAGAATCTCAGTTTTGGCCAATCCAACTGCCCACTAATTTGGTTGATCAATTGGTTTGTCGAAGTGTCCTATACCCAAAGTATTCATGTACACTTGCTTGGAAAACTCCCAAAACTTGTCCATTTCGGTCACATCGTGATTTGAGTACCATAGTTTTTCCATGTGGCCTAACATTTTATCCACGACATGCACCCCTTCCGGAATGTGCCATAATACTATGGTTGTGGCATCCTGCCTGCACAGTGATATTGCTATTGGATACTTTCCCTTCCGTTGTGGTGGATGACTCGAGGTTCCAACCTCCATTGTTCTCTCTTCTACATATGCCTCTGCCTGACCGGTGACATCTTCTACTATGCCCTCCTATGGCTGCTCTGGCGTGACTGTGTGTGACATTTCTGGTGCAGATGTTTCTTCCTGGTTTAGGACCGTCCCATTAACCCTAGGGGATTCTTAATGGTTTTCAGGGCATGAAGGATTTCCCACATCTTCATCTTGTAGGCTTTTTCTTTCTTTCGGCATATCGATATCCATGCCCATTGGTGTTGTCTGTTGGGTTTCCTCAACCACTAGTGTGGGGCTTCCTAGTTCCATATCGGGTAATGGGATTTCATCCAAGTTGATGAACTTTGTAGACCGATGTGGTTGTTGTTCGCTTTCCTATGGCTGCCGAGGTGCTTTGAGATTTTTTTGAGGTCGTCTACAGGCATGGCTCGACGCTCCTAGCTTGGGTGGTGCCATGGTAGTAAAAATGTTCTCCACAGAGCTTAGTTGGATATGTAGCTCCTACAAACTCGCTCTCTACTCCGTATAATCGGTCGCTCTATGCTTTTCTCAATTTCACAATAACCCTTCTGATCCCCGCGTGCTTACCTTATATAGGAATCGTGTGAAAATTCTCGGAGACGTTACCCAATTTGTGTTTTGAATGAATTGGCACTTCTCGCGTACTTTCCATTGAATTCCCTTACCGTCACTAGTTGGTGCGATAATGTGGCGTCCCATCAATCATTCTTGTCATTCAATTTTGATATCCACCGTCTATTGGTGCCTATTTTCCATACCCGTCCTTTCCGCCTTTTAGTGACTGTTGGTCCTTTCTCCATTGTGCTAACGTTTCTGAGTGCGTGTGCACATTCTCTTTTCTACGTGCTACACCTTTGTTTCTATATTTTGATGTCTGGCATGGTACACCTTATTTTTCTATCTTTTGATGTTTGGCACAATACACCTTCTGTTTCTTTTCTTAGTTTTTTTTTTTCTTTTTTTCTTTTTTATTGCTAGGAGGTCCAATGTTCCTATATAGCTTCAGTCGAATCCCATTGATCATCCCTTTGATTTTTGTTCCTCCTAAATCCTTGAACTGTACAAATCCCCCATATGTGATAGTCTTTACTTTGTATGGTCCTAACCAATGCATTCTGAGTTTTCCTGGGTGTTGAAAAGATTTACTGTCGTACACCAAGACTAAGCCTCCCTCGAATTTCTTCTTCTTTATGTGTCTATCATGCCAAGCTTTGTCCCTTGATTTCTGTACTTCTTGGTGAAACCCTGCTAGAATCCTTTGTTCCTCCATGATCATCAACTGACTTAGCCTTTCTTGTACTACGCCTTGCTCTGTCATGTTGGTAATTGTTGCTATGCACAAACTAGGTACCAAAAACTCTAATGACACCACTGCTTCTTTTCCATACATCAATATGAATGGTGTTTGCCCTATCAATTTTTTTCATGTGGTCCTGTATGCCCATAGTACTGTTGGTATCTTCAAGTCCCAATCATCCCTATTAACATTGCAGATATTGTCAGTTAATTCTCAAGGATTTTATTAAAGGATTCCATTGTTCCATTTGCTTGAGGATGATATGACATACTCTTTTGATGATAAACTTAAAACTCCTGAGTCATAGCCTTAATAGTGTTGTTAATGAAGTGAGTTCCTTTGTCACTCATCAAAATCCTTGGGCATCCAAATCTAGTGATCACTTGCCCAAAAAAAAAGTGTGTTGTTGTCTCTGCATTGCAATCTTTTACTGGTGTTGCTTCCACCCATATTTTTAAATACTCTATCACAGTAATAATGTACCTCGCTCCTAACCTTTTTGCTGGTGGGTTAATCGGTCCCACAAAATATATTTCTAATTTTTCGAATACATGCAAGGTTACTTGTGGTCTGAGGGGCATCTCATCCCTTCTATTCAATTTACCAACCCTCTGACATACCTCACATTTTTGGCAGTAGTCCTTTGAGTCTCTGTGAACAGTTGGTCACCATAGTTCTGCACGCAATACCTTCTGTGCGGTAGCTTTTCCTGCATAATGTCCTCCTGCTATTCCCTCATGGGCTTCTGCTAAAATTCTAGGTATTTCATGTTCTAGCACACATCTTCTCAAGATTCTATCTGCACCTATTTTGTATAAGTTTCCTACAATCAATTGATAGTCTTTAGCCCTAACTACCATATTTTTCTTATGTGCGGTGTTGAATCCCTGTGGCACAATCCATGTACTCAAGTATTGGATGATGTATACGAAGTATTCATTAGCTATTTGGACTGAAAATAACTATGCGTCGGGAAATTTGTCCTCTAGATTCCTAGGTTCCTCTCCATTAGTGATCCTTGATAGGTGAACATGTCCTACATTCAACTTCCCTGGTTTGAATGTCACTTCAAAGTCAAATTATTGGAACAACAATAACCATCTACAAATTCTCCCCCCCAACACTGGCTTGCTGACGAGGTATTTGAGAGCTGAATGGTCTGTGAACATCTTGAAAAGTTTTCCCAATAAATAATTCCTGAACTTCTGAAGAACATAGACCATAACTAAGCCTTCTCTCTCTGTGGTATTGTAATTCTTCTTTGATTCTGACAGTTTTCTGCTAGCAAATGCGATAGGATGGTCTGATTCTCTTGATCTTGGTTGCACCAGAATGGATCCAAGTGATATGGTCGATGAATCTACATGCACATGGAATGTATTTTCCCAATATGGGAATACTAATATTGATGCGATTACCATCTTATCTTTCAGGGTGTCCAGTCCTCGCTGACAATCCTCATTCCACTGAAACTTGTTGTCCTTTCTTAACAATTTCTTCATTGGCTCAGTGATCTATGCATACCCTTTTATAAATTTACTGTAGTATCCTATGTGTCTCAATGTCGCTCTCAACTGATATACTGATTTTGGTGGTGGTAGATTAACAATTACTGCAATCTTGCCAGGATCTATTAGAAAACCTTGTTTTCATACTATATGGCCCAATAGTATCCCAAAAGGTGTTTCAAATATGCACTTCTTGATGTTTAATGATATATGACACTTCCTACATCTTTCTAACATCAGCCTCAACACCCCTACATGGTCTTTCAACAGACTATAGACTGTCCAATCATCCATATATACCTCTAGAATCTGGTGGATGAATTCTTTGAATGCAACTATGACTACTCTAGAAAATATTGTTGGTGCATTCTTCAGTCCAAACAACATGAATGTGTACTGGTAGGATCCCCATTCTATGGAAAAAGTGGTCTTGTATCTATCTTCCGGGGCTATCTTGATCTTATGGTATCCTGAGAATCTATCGGTGACTGAATAAGATACCTTTCCTCCTACGTTATCCAACACCTCTTATGTGAAAGGGGTAGGGAACGAGTCATGTAGGAACACATCATTAAGCTTCCTTATATCGACACATATCCTTATCCCTCCTTGTTTATTTTCTTGAACTACCATCAGGATTACCCATTCATATTACTCTATAGGTTCTATGATTCCAACCTCCAACATCCTATCGATTTCGGCTTTGAATTTTTTCTTATATATAGGGTTTAACCTGTATGGTCGTTGTTTGATCAATCTCGCCTCAGCTCTGAGAGGTATCTTCATTTCACCTAGCCCTCCTGCTATTCCTTTCATTTATGTGATTTTTTTTGGGAACAGGTCATTGTACTTGCGCAGTAACTCTGTTATGCTTTCCACGGTTTTCTCATCCCAGTAGTCTCCAATGATGGCCATTTTTGGATTCTCAATTGTCCCAATATTGACTTTCTTTACCTTGATTGGCACAACAAATAATTTGGATTCTATAGGTGGTCCTTCCACTTCTCTTTCTCCTTCCACTTCCTTAATATGGATATTTCGTGGGTCGTCTTTATCCGGTGCTTCTCCCTAAACATGGTAACATGAAAGTAAGTTTTTTACTATCTGTCTATTTTGTTGTTGTCCTTCTGTCATGAGTTCAAATTCCGGTTCTTTAATGAATATCACCCCTCTAATTTGTTTGAGTATTGAGTCTATGTTGGGGTTCTCATGATCAAATGAGAAAGTGACTATAAATTTTTGTTGTAATATTGTCCAGTTTGTAGTTCCTTTGCACAATTACTGGTCTGTATACCAGTTTGTTGGGATCCCTTCTAATGTGTGAACAAAATGATGAGGCCATTCCTCCGATGGTGTCTTTCTCCATAGAGTTCTACACTTCTCCAAGTGTTCTAATGGTGCCCCTGTTTGTCATATTTCTGCAGCTGGTTGCTTCCTTGTTCTGCACCAAACCTAATGCGCAGTAACCGCTTACATTGGTACCATTCCTTAACAACTTATTTTTGCGCACCCCACCATCTTGCAGGTGTTTCCTTGAGTGTTATATCCAGGGCTAAGAGCCTCTTATTTTATAACACTTCATCTTTGTATCGTGTTAAGAATGCTTCTAATTCATTCACCCCGTGGAAGCTAGGAGGTTCCCTTATCTTTGTACCTACCCATCTTACTGCACGGTCTATTCTTCAGCAAAATATTCATCAGCTACTTGGACTAAAAATAATTGTGCATCAGGGAAATTGTCCTCTAGATTCATAGGTTCCTCTCCATTGGTGATCCTTCATAGGTGATTAGGGTTTGCATTCAACTTCCCTGGTTTGACTATCACTTCAAAGTCAAATTCCTGGAACAACAGTAACCATCTACAAATTCTCCCCCCCAACACTATCTTGTTGATGAGATATTTGAGCGCTGAATAGTCTATGAACATATTGAAATGTTTTCACAATAAATAATTTCTGAACTTTTGAAGCGCATAGACCATAGCTAAGCCTTCTCTCTCTATGGTATTGTAATTATGCTCCAATTCTGATATTTTTCTGCTAGCGAATGCTATAGGATGGTCCAATTCTCTTGATCCTGGTTGCACCAGAGGAGCTCCAAGTTCTATAGCCGATGCATCTACATGAACATGGAATGTCTTTTCCCAATCTGGGAATTCTATTATTGGTGTGGTTATCATCTTCTCTTTTAGGGTTTCAAATTCTCGTTGACAATCCTCATTCCACTGAAACTTGTTGTCTTTTCTTAACAATTTCTCCATTGGCATAGTGATCTGCGCATACCCTTTTATAAATTTCATGTAGTATCATGTGTGTCCCAATGTTGCTCATAACTGATGGACTAATTTTGGTGGTGGTAGATTAACAATTACTACAATCTTGGTAGGATTTACTAGAAAGGCTTGTTTGCATACTATATTGCCCAATAGTATCCCAAAGGGTGTTCCAAAGATGTACTTATTAATGTTTAACGATAACTGACACTTCCTGCATCTTTATAACATCAGCCTCAACACCCCTACATAGTCTTTCAACAGAGTATAGAATGTCCAGTCATCCAGATATACCTCTAGAAACTGGTGGATTAATTCTTTAATGAATGCAGCTATGAATACTTTGAAAAATATTGTTGGTGCATTCTTCAGTACAAATGGCATGACCGTATACAGGTAGGATCCCCATTATGTGGAAAAAGTGGTCTTTTATTTGTCTTCTGGGGCTATCTTGATCTGATGGTATCCTGAGAATCCATTGGTGAATGAATAATATTCCTGCCCTCCTGCATTGTCCAACACATCATCTGTGAAAGGAGTAGGGAATGGGTCATGTATGCATGCATCATCCATCTTCCTCAAGTTTACACATATCCTTATCCCCCCTATTTCTTCTCTTGCACTACCATCGATCTTACCCATTCAGATTCCTCTTAAGGCTCTATGATTTCGGCCTCCAACATCATATCGATTTTGGATTTAACGTTTTGCTTATATATAGGGTTTAGTTTGTATGGTCATTATCTGATTGGTCTTGCCTCAACTCTAAGAGGTATCTTCATTTCACCTAGTTCTCTTGCTATGCCTTTCATTTTTGTGAACGTTGTTGGGAATAGGTCATTGTACTCACACAGTAACTATGTTATGATTTCCACTGTTTGCTCATCCCAATAGTCTCCAATGCTGGCCATTTTGGGATTATCAAGTGTCCCAATGTTAACTTTCTTCACCTTGATCGACGCAACAAATAATTTTGATTCTAGAGGTGGACCTTCCAATTCTCTTTCGCCTTCAACTTCCTCAATCTTAATATTTCATGGGTCATGTTCATTTGGTGTTTCTTCCTGCACATGGTAACATGACAGTAGTTCCTTTACTGTCTGTCTGTTTTGTTGTTGTTCTTCCGTAATGATTTCAACTTCTGGTTCTTTAATGAACATCACCCCTCTGATTTGTTTCAGTGCGGTGTCTATTTTGGGGTTCTCATGCTCAAATGATAAAGTGACTATAAATGTTTGTTGTAATACTATCCAGTTTGTATTTCCTCTATGCAGTTCCTGGTTTGTATACCATTTTGTTGGGTGGTATCCCTTGTAATGTGTGAAAAAAATGATGAGGCCATTCCTCTAGTGGTGTCATTCTCCATAGCATTTTGCACTTCTCCAAGTGTTTTGTTGGTGCCCCTTGTCCATCATGTTTATGCAGCAGGTTTCTTCCCTATTTTGCGCCAAACCTAATGCGTAGTAATCACTTACATTGGTACAAGTCCTTAACTATTTTTTTGTGCACACCCCACCATATTGCAGGTGTTTCCTTGAGTGCTATATCCATGGCTAAGAGCCTCTGATTTTATAACACTTCATCTTTGTATCATGCCAATAATGTTTCTAATTCATTCACCCTATGGAATCTGTAAGGTTACCTTATCTTCGTACCTACCCATCTTACTGCGTGGTCTATTCTTGTGCATCTTCCTGTGGAGACTTCGTGTAACCTCTGCTGACAATTTTCTAAGCTCGTATTGGAGTTTGACACACATGAGGTTATGCTTCTCCAACTAAGTACACCATATGTATTTGGGTTCACATAATATTCTTCTCGCGTGATTGTTCTATACAACTAGTGGTTAATTTCCTCCAAGTCCAAGCAAGTAGGTTCTACAAACCTTTCCCCTTTTGATGGGTCCAATG
>CBVK0101543796.1:0-26068 GCA_900067695.1 Picea abies | reverse complement strand
TGAGATCCACACTTCATGGATCTAGGATTTGGTTTGTTGAGACCATCTCATCTATATATTGTACTCTGATTTCATTTGCTAATTGAATTGGTTTTCACCATTCCTGAGTCTGAGCGAGCCTTGAGTGCTCTGCTCCATTTCCCTCTCTGTTAGTAATTTAACTTTACTAACCTCTTGAAAGGCACTTTGCAAGGCCTTTATTTTGTTCATGCACAAAGAAGTTCAAGTTTGTGTTCAAGAATTATAAGGCATCCACAAAGATCAAATCTAGGTTTCAGAATCACATGATCTGGTACTCCAGCTTGATCTATTAGGAGGTATTTCAAAAGCAGTTTTTTTTTATTAATATAAGAAAATACTTCAACCCCAAGAAAGGATTCCTATCCAATTCCAAATTTGCATCTTGAAAAGTATTAAATGTATATGTAGATTTTATTATTACAAAGTTCGATGTGTTGAACCTCATACACTCATTCACCAATCAAATTTCATATGATAGTGCAATCGGTTTGTCTCTTCTAATAGGATGTAAGGGTTACTTTGTACAATCAAATACTAAGTTGTAGGTCATCGGATCAGAATTAGCTCACATGAGTAATATTGGACAAATTAATCTAAAGAGATATTATTAAACTTTCACAGTAAAGATATGTAATAAAGAGTTTTTAAAATATGTTTCTTCCTTTTTCTTGAACGGTTAAGGTGGTGCTGCTCTACCATTACTATATGTGTATATGTACGATCAGAATTAACTTATACAACTACAGTGGTATAAACTCATGTTTGTCTTTCAGATAAAGACTATAACAAATTGGTAACAAATCTGTGGATTTACCAAGTTTATCTACAGGAACAAGATATTCAGCGACGCTTCATTTGGAAGTTAAAGGACCTGAAACTGCTCACCAAAATTTGGTTAAAGGAACAACAGGCTCGGGAATTTAATCAACTGGAAATATTGGAATTAAATATCATATATCTGTTAAAATAGATTTCGGATGGTAATGTTCAACCAGTGAAAGAAACCCTCCTCATCAGACTTGAAACAGAAAGAAATAAAATCCTTAAGTCACAAGAGGATCGATGGCGTCTCAAAAGCCGAGCTCTCTGGGTTCAAGGCTGTGACAAAAACACTAAGTTTTTCCATGAGTTCGCTAATCAGAGGAGAAGCAGTAAACATCTGTGGGCAATCAAAGATGACTCGGGACATCTTCATATAGGTCAGACTGTAATAACAAAGGAGGCTGAAAATTATTTTAAGAATTCTTTCAATAACAATGAGCCGGCCTCTATTACAGATCAAGTAAAGGTGGCTGGATTATTTAACAATTGGCTTATTGAGGAGGAAGCTAAAGAACTATGGATTATTTAACAATTGGCTTATTGAGGAGGAAGCTAAAGAACTCTATTTGCGGGTCACCTCTCAAGAACTAAAATCGATCATATCACGTTTCAAAAAAGAAAAAATTCCAGGCCCGCATGGCTGGACTCTGGATTTTTTCACTCATTTTTTTGAATTGATAATTGAAGATCTTCTTGCACTGGTGGAATCGATTTGATCTGGTGGACGCATTGCTAGAAATCTTAATTCCACGTTTTTGGCCTTGATTCCAAAATTCAAGAATTCTTAGACCTTTGGGGACTATTGATCGATTTCACTTTGTAATCTAGTTTACAAATTAATCTCTAAAGTAATAGCCAACCGAATTAAGCTGATTTTGTCAAGGAATTTCTCAGTAGAACATTTTAGTTTTTTCATGATCCATGATGCAATTGGAACAACACATGAATGCATTCATAGCATCAAACAAAAGCATTTAAAGGCCCTTTTACTTAAGCTAGAACTTCAAAAAGCCTTTTATTGTGTTAATTGGGACTTCATGAGACTGATCTTAATCCAAGTGGGATTTGGGGCTCAACTGACAAGCTCGATTCTGGAATGTGTTAGCTCTGTATCAATAACTATCTTAGTTAATGGAGAGGCTACCAATTTTATCAAGATTGGCAGAGGGCTTCGTCAGGGATGGCCACTCTCTCCTTTTCTTTTCATCCTTGTGATGGAAAGTTTGAGCCTACTACTAAAATCCAATCAAAGAGAAGGTTCATTCACTTGAATTAAAGTTATGAGATTGACCAAAATTCTCCATCTTTTTTTTGTTGATGATGTGCTATTGATGATTAATGCAAATTTGCAGGAATGGAAAGAGATCAAATGCATCATTCTATTATTCTATTCGGTCTCGGGCTTAAAAGTAAATCTCGCCAAATCTATTGTTCACTTTTTGGGTCTTGAGGAGGTAGAACTTACCCCTCTCAAGCAGCTACTCCTGTATAATTTTAATGATCTAGAGGGGGGATTCAAGTACCTACGGTACTTACTAAAATCCAGAATCCAGAAAAATGAAGATTGGCATTGGCTAGTAACTAAAGTGAAAAAGAGGATTAGGCATTGGAGCTTTCGATGGCTGTCCCTAGGAGACAGACATACTCTTTGCAAAGTTATACTTGAAAGCCAATCTGTGTACTCGTTATCACTTTTTGTTGTCCCTATTTCCATCCTCCACAGATTAAGAAAGCTACTTTATAATTTCCTTTGGAAAGGAAATGTAGATGCACATCATTACCATCTTGCAAATTGGGAAACTCTCGTTCGCCCAAAATGATTTGGGGGATGGGGACTCCTCAACATTTTTACTTTCAACAAAGCTTTGGAAACTACAATGCTCTGGAGAGCTCTTATAAGTGATGGTCAATGAAAAAAGGTACTAAAAGAAAAATACCTCCAATCTTTGATAGTTATTAAATGGCCCCGCTTAGAATCTTTCACCCAACCCTCTGCATCTAAAATATGGAAGGGTCTGATTCATATTATTAACAATTGGCTTAGTTGAAAGCTAGGGTCGGGGTCCCTCATGGAGATCGGGAGAGACATAATTCTGGACTTGGGAATTCTTCGATTCTACCTCCACTCCTTCGGTCTACTCTGTATTAGAGACAAATCATTATTCTCGCACACGCCTATAAAACACAACAACAAGTCCCTTGTTTGCCTCAGTGGACTGACATCTCCAACATAGAACTCACCGGGGACCTAGGATCAGAGTGGGATCGATTTATAAAGGCTCTACAATCCTCGGGCATCACCTTAACTGAAAACAAGGATGAGTTTCACTGGATTGGGGGGAACACTTATGTGATTATCACCTCAAAAAATGTCTACTTTGTCATTTGTACCACACATAACATGTCGACTATTTTCGGATGGTATAAGAACATTTGGAAGTGGGATGTACAATTGAAAGTCAAACTCTTAATGTGGATGGCCACTAACAATAAGATTTTGACGTGGCCAAACCTCCAGTGTAAAGGATGGGAAGACCCTAGCAAATGCATCTTGTAATCTTGATATTGTAACTACAAAACATCTTTTCTTGAACTGTTCATTTACTAAATCCGTGTGGAACTTGATTTATTTGGGTGGAAGCATTTTGGATCCAAGTGGCAAACAAACTGGTCTGGACCTACTACATTAGCTCCTTTAATTTGCTGGTATGTCTCGCTTGAAATGAATGCAATGACCTTCGATGAGAAAACCCCCTCCCCGCAGTCGGTAATGATTCAATCACTTGGTACAGTCCACAAGCATGTGGAAGTTATTAACAACTCCTCGCTACATTCATTTTGATTAATCAGACCATCAAATTCCAAGTAGCTTGTTTTGATGGTGCAACAAAGGCAAATGGATAGAGTTGTGGAGTTGGAGGCATAATTAAACTTTCGAACACTTTGTTATATAAGTGGTACCTGAACTATGGACCCAACTCAAATACGAAGGCAAAATTAATGGGTGCTTGGGCTACATTATTCTTAACCAACATACTTTTTCTCTCAAATATTCAAATTCTAAACGATTCAAAGGTTATTGTGGAGTGGATGAATGAAAGAAGTGAGTTGTGTGTAAGCTCTCTTGAAGGCTGGAAAAAAAGAATCCGAACTCTTAAGAAAAATTTCGAGAGTATCCAATTCTTCCACATTTACCGATAAAAGCAGATTCACTATCAAAGAAAGCATTAAATGAACCGAAAGGTTACATCAATCTTCCAGGATGATTTTAAGGATGGAAATTATTTTAAAAAGTAGAAACCTTGGCGAATATTATTAATCTTTCATATGTCAACTATAAATGTTTGGCGATATTTTTTTAAAAAATATTCAAATTTCTAAGTATTTTATATAGTCTTTATAAAATTTGACAATTTTTAAGGAAAAATAATTTTATCCTATAGAATTTGGGCGTGCGGTATTACTCCTTCAAGACATAATTTGTTGATAAGCAAGGATTTCAATCATCTCCTCTAGCCCAGATTGAGGAATATTTAATATGTAACATATAGGATGTATTTGTCATTAGTTTTTGATTTGTTCTAAGTACATGCCATTATCCTTTCATTTGTGAAATTTGTGAAATTTTCTTCTCCAAAAAACTCATGCAAAAATATAAAAGTAAATTACAGGATGAGTTGTAGCTAGTTTCTTTGAGGGGAACATTCTACAGTCCAATATTAGGTCTATGTGTGATTCTTTGCCTAAATTCAACCCGGAGAAGATGACAAATAATAATATAAAAAATTAAGTAAATGAAAATTGTATATTACATCATTAAATCTCCTAGTTACACTCTAAAATATGTTAAAGAGGAAGAGTTTGCACCTAAAAAGATTTGATCACTCTCGTCGCTTTATAGATCTATAGTTAAAATGGATCTATACTCATAAATCTCAATGACATGCATTATTTTAAGAAGAGATATAAATACACATAATATAGATGGAGATAGAACTAAGTTCACTAGTAGATCTTGACAACTCAACTCTTCTAAAAATTTATACAAGAATCTACATCTAATCAACTCTTTTAAAACTTTTTACAACTAACTGGAATAATAATATTCTAATATTGATTTAAAGATAAATTATTAAACATTCATATACACAGTCAAGAGATGCACTAAAGAGTTTTTAAAACCTGTTTCTTCGTTTTCTTGAGCTGTGAAGGTGGTGCTCTACCACTACTCTCTGTACGTACCGATCAGAATTAGCTTACATGAGTAATGTTGGACAAATTAATATAAAGAGAGATTATTGAAGTAAAGAGATGAACTCAAGAGTTTTTAAAATGTGTTGTTTTTTTCTTGAACGGTTAAGGTGATTGTGCTTTACTATTACTCTGTGTATATATTTTGGATCACATAAACATGATAATGATGTACCATGTATAATTCAAAACTTCTAACTTTTGTAACCTGTTTTGATAAAGTCATTTTTGGAGGACTTTGCTGGCTAATTTATTATTCATATAAAAAAATAAAGAGATTACTTTTCAACTCAAATTTCATCATAACAATTAGAAATGATTTCAAGGATGAAAAATTATTTTAAAATGTAGAAATCTTGGTGAATCTTACTAATTCTCCATATACTAACTATAAAATGTTTGGTGATATTTTTATAAAAACATTAAAATTTCTAAAGATGTTGTATAAAGTTTGTATAAAAATTTTGGCAATTTTTAAGGAAAAATAATTTTAACCTATAGAATTAGGATGAATCTTTTTTAGAATGGCTAATCGGAAAAACCATGAAAAATTATCCAATAAACTAAACTTAACCCCTAAAATTATCCTTGATAACAATGTGTAAACTTTCATAATTCCACAAGCTGCCTTTAATCTGGAGTTCTTTAGTAAACTTACATATTTGGAGATTTTTTTAACTTTATATTTAAATATAAAAAAAAATATTATTTTGAGTAAAATAAAATTTTAGTTTTATAAGTTTAATAAGCTGAATTATTGATCTAAAACATATTATATATATATATATATATATATATATATATATATATATAATATATATATATATATATATATATATATATATATATATATATAATTTAAATATTTTATATTACAATTAAAAAATGTTATGATTTAATGCCTTAAAAATCATAAGAAATCAAAATTACAGTCCACAGATGATCTTAACACTAACTCTCATTGGTGTATATATATAAGACACAAAGGCTATAGTTATAATGAAAGAGTGCAATGAAGGAGTTCAAAGCCTATATACAAATACAATACAAGAAATGTAATAATTGAATAAGGGGCTTAATAAGGGGTTTTTTACATAACATGGGGCTTTGTCTAGGGTTTAACTCATCTTCCCATGTAGCCTCTTCCACTAGTAGGTTCTTCTATTTGACAACTCTGTGATTGTTCGATTTCTCAATTGCTTAAGTCTTGTTTCAAGGATTTTTTATGGCTCTAGTATGATTTTTCATTCTTCATTGATCTCTCGTAAAATAGTTTGGACAAGGATCTTGTTTCCGATGACCTTATTTAAGAAAGAAACATGGAAGAATAGATGTACACATGAAGATGGAGGTAACTCCAATTTGTAAGCCATACTTTCAATCCTTTGCAAAACCTTATAGGGGCCATAATATTTGGATGCTAATTTATTTTCCTTCTTCTCTTACTTGAGGGACACTTGTTTGTATGGTTGTATCCTTAGAAATACCCAATCCCTCAATTCAAATTCCCTTTCATTGTGATATTGATCTACTTGTTGTTTTATTCTATCTTGTGCCATAACCAAGTTGTTCTTCAATAGTTTGAGGACCTCTTGTTGGTTCTCTATGTGGTCCTCCACAACTTGAACCTTTGTATTCCATTTCAAGGGTGATGTGATGGATGAAGGATGATATCTATAAAGTGCCAGAGATGGGAACATTTTTTATGAAGTATGGAACGATGTGTTGTACCACCATTCCACCAATGGAAACCACTTGACCCATTGTGTTTGTTTATCAGATGCAAAACAACAAAGATATCCTTCTAGACATTTATTTACAATCTCAATTTTCCCATCAGATTGAGGGTGGTAAGATTTCGAGTAGAAACATACTCAATCACACACTCCTTGCAGAAACTATGCACACCTTGCACTCGCTCACTGAAGGGAAATGATTGAAACCTATCTACTCCTCCCAATGACTCATACATTCAACAAAGCAAACAAAGTCATGGAATTAAGAATAGAAATAACAAAGAATTGAAAAATAACAAAAGCTCTACCATTCATTCAGATAGACACACAACCAACACACATTTGGGACAATATATCTATGTTATATTCATCCAACTGAAACTTGTATACATACACACATTTTTCTTCACTGCTCAACTTATACAAGGTAGATTCAACTACTTTTCGGTTCTCCTCTATCCACAACAACAACAATCAACGACAACTATTAACACACAACTAGGAAATATTACGAAGCTTTTATGCAAAGGGACTCTCTTGAGTTCTTCCCTCCAACTAATCTATGCTATCTTAATGGAATTGAATGCTACCAACTACTTAACACTTATTACAATAAATATTGAGTCAGAAAAATGAGAGTGTAAGCTCCAAATCTATACCGCGATCCGATTCATAAACCAAAATACATTCCCCATCAATCTTACATGATGGTTCAACCTCTAGTCATTAAATACATTCATAACTCAAAAATATTTGTCAAATATCACATTAATACATTGATTGT
Source organism: Picea abies (assembly GCA_900067695.1). Taxonomy (NCBI): domain Eukaryota; kingdom Viridiplantae; phylum Streptophyta; class Pinopsida; order Pinales; family Pinaceae; genus Picea; species Picea abies. The sequence continues at coordinate 18,454 of CBVK0101543796.1, read as the reverse complement.
TTGAATTTCAAAATATTTCAAAATGTGCGCTAGTGCGCCCAACTGTCTCCCCCGCTTGTGCTTTGCTGGCGATGCTCTTGCATCACTTGATCATGCAGTTTATTTTAAAGAATCCTGGATGTCCCCTTATAGGAGTAGTGTACAATTCTAGAAAGATATTTTGTTTAAGTAAGGAATTCTTACATAAGTATAGGTGATCATGATACCATATCAATTCATTATTCCATACAAAATTACGTACTAAATTGGGGTCTTCATGTAGTTGTTGAATGATCTTTCTTACCTCTTGATCTTGATTCCATTCTATCATTTCTTCTTTCACCCAATTAGATTGCAAGATATAAATAACACATAATGAACCTTTTGTTTCTTCTTCTTTCCTCAAAAGGGAATCTCCCCCACAACATTATGTTTTCCTTTTTTGTAGATAATTTCAAAGTCATAACCCAACATATTTTTAACCCATTTTTTTTTCTCTTTTGAAGATAATAATTTCTCCAATGAGTACTTCAAACTGTTATGATCTGTTTTTACCTTTAAGTGTCTTCCTATTATTTAGGGGTGCCATTTCAGAACTGCATGTAGTATGGCCAATATTTCTTTTTCATAAATGGGTTTGACTAAGTTTTTTTTCCTTTAAGTTGGTTTCTTTCAAAGGAAAGGGGTCTTTCTTCCTGCATTAAAACTGCACCAATTCCATGACCTAAGGCATCACACTCCACAATAAATGTTTTTGTGAAGTCAAGTGTGGCTAAGTCAAGAGTTGTACACATAGCCTCCTTAAGTTTTTCAAAAGATTTGGTTACTTATTTAGGCCAAGAAAATGATTCTTTCTTTAATAATTCCATTAGAGGTGTTTCTATTTGACCATAGTTCTTGAAAAACTTGTGGTAATAGACCACCAATCCTAATAATCCTCTAAGTTTCTTCAAGGTTTTGAGAATTGGTCATTCCATCATAGTTTTAATTTTGTTAGGGTCCACTTTTACACCTTCATGAGATAAAATATGACCCAAATACTCCACTTCTTGAACCCCAAAAGCACACTTGGAAGGATTTGCATAAAGTTGTGTCTTTTCCAATAGTTGTAATACTCTGTCAACATGTCATACATGCTCTTCCAATGATTTTTTGTAGATTAGTATGCCATCAAAAAGTACTAACAAAAATAATTTTCTAAGGAAAGAATTGAAAATAGAATTCATCAAGATTTGAAATGTGGAAGGTGAATTTGTAAGTCCAAATGGCATAACTGATGTAGGCCCCCCTCTCTCCTAGGGCCACTTGACCTATTGATCGATGGATCTTCCACAAGATGGAACACATATGGTCCTTTGGGCCTTCAATAGACCCCAATTGCAACTATTGCATACATAGTTCCAATTCCAGTGCTCGCCCAAATTGATTTCGAGTGCAAGCTCTACCCTTCAATTCGTGAATCCCTTCTTCATTTGAGTGCTAGGATCCTGGTGTTGGATCCCTTGGGTTTTTGGGACCATAGGGTATGACTGGAGGCTTAAACCAAAAAGGCCCTTCGCCAGTACGACCTTCATAAATATTTACCGGTTTCAGCTCTCCACCTTTTGGAGCCCGCACCTTAACTCACGTTAGAATTCACACTTCGGGAGTCTTGTGGACAACAAACCCAAATAACCCCGAAGTTCGATTCAACGAAATCTTACAAACTACCAACAATCATATCTTCTACGGATTTGACGGCTGAGATATCTTCGCTGGTTCTCTTTCGAGAATTTTGGACCCTCGAACCTGCGTTCCCTCCGAAGTACATTCCTTTCGAAGAGGAGGATATTATGATGCGTATCCTCTCCTCCTTTGATCGAAAAATCAAGATTAAATATGTAACTACACCTTCACTTGTGGTATTTCCTTTCCACGTCATGCTCCCACTTCTGAGATTCAACCCATTGCACACTAAAAACTCTACATCCCCTTTGATTCCTTCAAAGGTTCGACCTTTAGGAACTTTCCTAAGTGGTTTTCAACCACCAATCTAAACACCGTTCTCGCTCCTAATCTTTGTGAAATTCGAGGGTGACTCAAACTCTTGAGTTCCCTTATGAACAATTGTGAAACCTCTATCCTTCCTGAGCTTAAATACTCCTTTGTAAAAAAATACTCGCTACCTCTCCTGAGCTTAACCTTCACTGCAAAGTCAAAAGTATTCTCAGTTCCTTTCCTTGCACACGTTGCAAAATTTCTCGAAACATTCTTTATCTCCCAGAGAAATCTACTCACCTCTGTGCACTCCTTGCAACAGATAATTTTCCAACCTTTCCTCAGATGAACGAGTCCAAAAATGAATTGGCTCCTTGCAGACTAACACTCCACTCCTTAAATGTTTTCTCAGGAAAATAAACATTTAAAACTTATTGCTTCATCACTTAAACATTCACTCAACATTCATAAACATAAAGCAACCAAATAACAAAGACTGAAAGTAAATTGCAAACATACCATTCATAAGATGAACACAATGAACATAACACACCATGAATTTGGATCAAATCCTTGTCTGTTATATTAATTTGAGTGCTTTGTACATAGGGGTTTTCAACAACGTCTTCAACAACTTCTACAATACCCTCTATGATATATCTATTTTCTTCTTACAATACTAATTGGACGTATAGTTTACATATTCTTTACAAAGAGAATCTCATTGAGATTTTCCCTTCAACCATTTAAGTGCTATCTTATCAAATTAAGACTATCAACTACTAAGGCCTCATATAATAAATGATAGGCACAGACATATAAGATAAAAAGGCTATAGCTATGTATTGTCCATAAATACATTGACATAATTACAATCCTCCTCAATCTTGCATCGAGGGTTCATCTTCTTATCCTTTTAATGATACTTTAATTAAATCCACATCAAAACTTTTATACATGCCACGTCCCTCAAGCTTTTGATTTCTTCAAAATTTGCGTTGGCCATTGACTTTTCCTCCTTAAGCACCTTTGGTATGGATGCTCCTGCATCATACTCCTCTAGACAAAAATTCATGGACTCTTGTCCATGAGATCCTATACTGTCCTTCCATGTTTCTGGACATCTTCTTCACTAACCCAACTGGCATCCTCTATGAGGTGTCCTTTCCATTTGACTAGATACTCATAGTAGTTATTTCTTCTAGTCTTCTTACTAGCCCTTTTATCAATAATCTTCTCCATCTGTGGATTTTCTTCTATAGGCATGTGTTTTTCCCACTGAATCACTTTCTGATCTTTGGGTCCTCCTTCCTCATCTTCCTTGTAAGGATACAAGTATGCTATGTTGAAGATGGCTGATATGCCCACATCATTCGACAACTCTCATTCATAAGCATTAACGTCAAAATTTATCAAGATTTTGCATGGACCAATCTTTTCCATCTTCAATTTGTTGTATGTTACCCTTGGGAAACTCTCCTTTCTGAGATGTGATAAAACTAAGTCTCCCACTTCAAATTGAATCTCTCTTCTGTGTTGATCAACTCTATGCTTATACTCTTGGCTAGAGTTCTGTAACTATTCTCTGATTTGGTTATGGAGCTTCTACATTCCTGTAGCGAAATCCTCTACTCCAACTCTCCTGAACTCACGTTTTTATATGTCTCTCAACTCAGACACTACTCTTGGATGCATTGCATACATAATTTGGAATGGACTCTTTCCAGTGCTCCTATTCGGTGATTCATTGTAAGCAAAATCTGCTTGTGGAAGAATCTGATCCCATTGAGTACGATGTTCAGTTACCAGACTCCTCAACAAATTTCCCAAGCTCCTATTCACTACCTCAGTTTGTCCATTTGTTTGAGGGTGATAAGATGAAATGAAGGACAAATCTGTCCTCGAATTCTTCCATAGTGTTCTCCAAAAATGCCCAACAAACTTGGTGTCTCTATCTGATACAATGCTCTTTGGAAGTCCATGAAGTCTAACAACTTCTTTGAAAATAGATTTGCAATGTGTGTTGCATCATTTGTCTTCTGGCATGGGATAAAGTGTGCCATTTTTTAAAATCTGTCCACTACCACAAATATGGAATCATAACCTCTTTGGGTTCTTGGTAGTTCCAATACAAAATACATGCTCATTGCATCCCAAGGATTTTATGGTATTGGAGATGGTTGATACAATCCCATGTTTTGTATTTTTCCTTTAGCATGTTGGCAAATTATGCACACGTTAACAAACTGTTTTACTTATGTTCTCATACCTAGCCAATAATACAAATAGTTCAATTGTGAAAATGTTTTTTCATGGCCGAAATGTACAACCAGTCCTCCACTATGCTTCTCTTTTAGGATATTGTCCCTCATGGAACACTTTGGGATACATAGTTGATTTCCTTTAAACATCAATCCATCTTGAATCAAGTATTCTGCCCACTAGCTTTTGTTTCTCAAGACAGGATTCAGACATGCTTCATATGCTTCCTTGAAATCATAATCATCACTGTACATTTACTTAAGGTGTTCGAACAACAAGGTATTCACCTGAAACTCCTGTAGAATAAAGAATCTCCTCCTTAGCACATAAACAACCTTGTTAGCATTCCCAAAGATATGTTTAATTACAAAAGTAAAATTCTGCATAAATTCAATCCATTTGGCGTGTCTTTGATTCAATTTTTCTTGTCTAGTTATGAATTGTAAGGCTTATTTATCACTGTATAAAACAAACTCTTTAGGAATCAAGTAGTTTCTCCATTTCTTTAAATATTGTATTACTGCATAAAACTCTTTTTCATATGTGTAGTACTTATTCTTTGTATCATTCAGTTTCTCACTAAAATAAGCAACAGGTCTGTTATCTTGGCTTAAGACAACTCCAATTGCAACTCCACTTGCATCACACCTTACTTGAAATGTCTTACCAAAGTCTGGAAAAACTAGAATTGGTTGTCCAGTTATCTTCTCCTTTAATAATCTGAAGCTTTTCTCTATTTCTTCTGTCCAATTAAAAGACTTATGTCTCTTCTTGACTGTGTCTAAAATCGATGCACATATCCCACTAAAATTTCTGATAAAATTCCTATAGAAAATTTCTAAACCATGGAAGATTCTCACCTCAAAGATGTTTCTCGGTGATGGCCATTCTTTGATTGATTTTACCTTCTCAGGATCCATCTTCAGTTCATTGGCTAAAATTACAAACCCCAAATAAATGAGTTATGTCTGCATGAAAGATGATTTCTTCAAATTTATCAGTAGCTTCTCTTGATTCAACCTCCACATCACTAGAGTCAAATGTCTCAAATGCTCTTCTTTAGTCTTGCTGAAGATCAACATATCATCAAGATACAAAATTACAAACTTTCCAATGAAATATTTCAGCACTTTGTTCATCAACCTCATAAATTTACTTGGAGCATTTGTTAACCAAAATGGCATGAAGATCCATTCATAAAACCCTTCATTTGTCTTGAATGTTTTTTTCTACTCATCACCTTCTCTCATTCTTATCTAGTGATATCTACTCTTTAAGTCAATCTGGGAAAAAAAAATTGCTCCACTTAAATAATCCATTATGTCATCCATTCTTGGTGAAGGGAATTTGTACCTGATGGTGATTTTGTTGATATCTCTCAAGTCTGTGCACATTCTCCATCCTCCATATTTTTTTGGGCTTACTACTATTGGTACAACACATGGACTCAAGATTTCCCTTATCAAACCTTTGTCCATCAAATCCTAAACTTTCTTCTTGACCTCTTCATTCTCTTGAGGTGTCAACCTATATGCAGCTTTGTTTGGTAGACTTTCTCCTAGTATATGGTGAATATGATGTCTTATACTCATTATAGGTGGAAATGATAAAGACAACTCATCCACGATTATATCAACAAAATTTTCCAGTAGTTCCCAAATTTCTTCAGGCAAATCCTCCATTGAATTACTTATCAAAATGACATTTGGTTTCCTTACTATAGAAAACTGCATTTCTTGTTATTTCTTAACTTCATTCAAGAGTTCATTCCCACTCATGAGAAGTATGCTTCGTCTAGCTTATTCCTTCATTTTCTTGTCTTCAATTGGAAGCAACATGTGTGTCCTACCATTCTTTTCCAAAGTATAGGTGTTCTTCCTTCCATCATGAATGACATTTCTGTCATATTTCCATGGCCTTCCCAACAAAAGATGACAAACATCCATAGGAATCACATCACACAATATCTCATCCCTATATCCTCCTATCTTGAATTTAATTTGGCACTATTTAGTAGCCATTACCTGGTGTCCTTTTTGCAACCATGAAACTCTATATGGGCTGGGGTGTGCAACTTTTTCCATCTCCAACTTCTCCACCATCTCTGTGGATAATAGATTGTTAGTGCTTCCACTGTCAATTATCACTTTGTAGACCCTGTCCTTGGCCTTGCAAGTAGTCATGAACAAACTATTCCTTTGGATTGGTTTCTTTACTTCCTCCTCTGGTTTTAAGAGAACCTTTTCATCATCAAAGACCTTCCACTTTCTGCAACTTCTTCTTCAATATTTATCCTTTGAGATTCTGAAATGTGGGCTTAGCATCCTCCTTTCCTCCTCTTGGGGTATTCCCAAGACATGTATCCTACCTTTCCACAGGTAAAATACTTTACTTCACCTTCACTGTCTCTTCCTCTTCCACGAGGAAAAGTATTTCTTCCACCAACATATTGTCTCCCTCTAGAACTTACTCCTCTTTCTGGGTGACTATCAGGTTTCCTTACCTCATCCTTGGGCTTCTGAATTCCATCATGGGTAATGTCCTTTCCTCTATTCAGACTTCTACCTCTTCCCCTTTGGCTTTGTTTTCTCGCCAACTTCTCCTCTACCTTCAAAGCAATTTGATAAGCATATTCTACATTTCTAATGGTCACCATGCTGATATCATCCTGAATTTCATACCTCGTGTCGTTAATGTACCTAGACAATTTCTCATCATCACTTTCCCTATGACCTGCTCTGATATTCAACCTGTAAAAATATTCAATATACTCTTTGAATGTCATTCCCTTTTGCCTCAAATTCTGCAGTCTTCTGAACAAATTAATCTGATAATATCTGGGTATGAATTTGGATTTCATCATGGCTACCATTATGTCCCATCTCTTTATATTATGCTTCCCTTTGCAATTCCTGTTAGCCTGCAGTTCATCCCACCATAGTGCTACATGCCCTTTCAGTCTTCTGACTACATGTTTGACCTTCTTCTCTTCCTCAATGTCTTCATAATCAAAATATCTATCAAGAGCCCTGACCCAATCAAACATCTCCTCTACATCCAAATTACCTTCATACATCGAGATGTCCATTTTTTCTCGTGCCTCCATCCATGCAATAAATTTCAGTAATCGTTCCTCTGCAACATCCTCTACAACAACTTCTTCAATTCCTACTTCTTTACTTTCGACCTTGCTGATTTCTCCATCATCAGGTGCCCTTCTTTGTGTTGTCTCAATGGCATCTAATCGAGCATGAAGTTCCCTCATCTCTCTTTCTACATCTAGGTCAAGCATAGGTCTCTCTACATGTCTCCTTGGAGGCATTGTTCCAAGCTTCTTCTTCCTCAGAGTTAAATTTCCTTTGCTATCTTGTGTCTTTTTCATCCTACATAAAAATTTTGTCGTGTGGCTCTGATACCACTTGATGCGAACTTCCCTCTCTCTTGAGGATGCTTGATCTCCTGGTCGACGGATCTTCCACATGACATAACCAGTATGGTCCTTCGGGCCTTCAATAGAGCCCGATTGAAACTATCACATACACAAGTCCAATTCCTGTGCTCGCGCGAATTTATTTTGGGCACAAGATCTACCCTTCAATTCGTGAACCCCTTCTTCGTTTGAGCATTAGGTTCCTGGTGTTGGATCCTTTGGGTTTTCAGGACCATAGGCTATGACTAGAGGCTTAAACAAAAAAGGCCCTTAGCGAGTCCGACCTTCAGAAATATTTATCGGTTTCGACTCTCCACCTTCCTATCCCAACACCTTAACTCACTTCGGAATTCATGCTTTGGGAGTCTTACAGACAACAAGCCCCAATAACCCCGAATTGCGATTCAGTGAAATCTTACAAACACTCAACAACCATATCTTCTACAAAGTTGACAACTCATATCTCTTTGTTAGTTCACTTTCAAGAATTTTGGACCCTCGAACCCACGTTCCCTCTGAATTACCTTCTTTTCGAAGTGGAGGATCTTATGACGCATGTCCTCTCTTCCTTTGATCGGATGGTCCAGATTAAATCTAGAACTACAGCTTCACTTGTGGTATTTCCTTTCCACGTCTTGCTCCCACTTCTGAGCTTCAACCCCTTGCATGCTAAAAACTCTACGCCCCCTTTGAGTCCTTCAAAGGTTCGACCCTCAGGAACTTTCCTAAGTGGTTTTCGACCACCAATGTAAACACTTCTCTCCCTCCTGAGCTTTTTGAAATTCGAGGGTGACTCAAACTCTTGATTTCCCTTCTGAACAATTGTGAAACCTCTATCCTTCCTGAGCTTAACTATTCCTTTGGAAAAAAAAAACTCACTACCTCTCATGAGCTTAACCTTCATTGCAAACTCATAAGTCTTCTGGGTTCCTTTCCTCGCACACCTTGTGGACTTTCTCCAAACGTTCTTTATCTCTCAAAGAAATCTACTCACCTCTGTGCACTCCTTGCAATAGAGAATTTTCCAACCTTTCCTCAGATCAATGAGTCCAACAAATGACTCAGCCTATGCACCTCTTGCATAGTTTATGTGCACTCCTTTCACTCCTACTGATAGTGAAACCCCGATATCTCTCCTGAGATTTTCTAAGATTAACTCAGAAACCTGTCGATGCACCCCTTGCGGACTAACATTGTACTTTTTGTAGGTTTTATGAGAAAGAGAAACAATTAAAACTTATTGCTTCCTCAGAGAAACATTCACTCAACATTCATAAGCATAAAACAACCAAATAACAGAGACTGAAAGAAAATTGCAAACATACCATTCATAATATGAACACAATGAACATAACACCCCATGAATTTGGATCAAAGTCTTCTCTGTTATATTAATTTGAGTTCTCTATACATAGGGGTTTTCAACAACTTCTACAATACCCTCTATGATATATCTATTTCTTCTTACAATAATAATCAGACATATAGTGTACATATTCTTTTCAAAGAGAAGCTCATCGAGTTTTTTCCTCCAACCATTTAAGTGCTATCTTATCAAATTAAGACTATCAACTACTAAAGCCTCATATAATAAATGATAGGCATAGACATATAAGAGAAAAAGGCTACAGATCTATATTGTCTATAAATACATTGACAAAATTACAAACCTCCTCAATCTTTCATCGAGGGTTCGTCTTCTTATCCTTTTAATGATACTTTAGTTAAATCCACATCAAAACTTTTAAACACGCCACGTCCCTCAAGATTTTGATTTCTTCAAAATTTGCGATGGTCGTTAACTTTTCCTCCTCAAGCGCCTTTGGTATGGATGCTCCTGCATCAATAACCAAAAACTCATAATGACCTTCATGTGTTTGAAAAGATATTTTAGGAGTGTCTTCCTACCTCATTATGATTTGATGATATCCCAGACAAATATCCAACTCAGTAAATAATTTTTCTCCATGCAATTCATCTAATAATTCATCAATGAGAGGGATAAGAAACTTATCTTTCATGGTCATTTTGTTGAATTGTCTATAATTTGGACACATACGCCATGAACCATCATGTTTTGTAACTGACATCACTGGTGAAGAGAAAGAACTTTGGTTATGTTGAATGATGTTATCCTCTAACATTTCCTCCATCATGCACTCAATCTCACTCTTCTATTCATATGGATACCTGTAAGGCGTAATGTTAGGTGTTACACTTCCTAGTTGGAAATGAATAACGTGGTCGTGATCTTGAGTAGGTGGAAGAACCTTAGGAATTTCAACAAATACCCTGGAATGATTGTTGATAATTTTTTGGAGATTTGATGGAACATGGGCTATAATTATTTGGAGATCTGTTTGAACATCAAGTGAGCATAATTGTGAAATTACACCCGGTGTCCATTTTTGAGTATTTTTTCCATGCTATTAGAGCTTATCACTTTAGAGGGTTTCCCTTCGATACATATAAGCTCAATTTCATTTCCATTTGAGGAAAATATCATAAAAATATTTTGAAAATCAAAGGCCACTCTTTCCAATGATTGCAACCATTGGAACCCTAATACAACATCAACACCCCCCATTTGGATGGAAATCATGGGGCTATCCAGAAAATACTCCCCCATGTTGATCCTAATACTATGACATTATAGGAACAATTTATGGTACCTCCATTTGCAATCATTACTTGAAACTCTCATGTAGGATATACAAAACAATTGATATCTTTTTCTAATTTGTAATTGATAAAATTATGGGTGCTATGAGAATAAATCAATACAATTAACTTGTTCTTTTTTATGTATCCTTGTATCTTGAGGGTTTGTGGAGTAACAGTTCTGACCAATGCATGGAAATATATTGTTGGAGTAGTTTCTTCTATATTTGGGTCTTGTGAGGGTTTCAATTCCTGATCTTCTTCCTCTTCACTATCTATGTAGAATAATTTTTTCTCACCACATTTATGCCCCTTACTATACTTGCTATCACAATTGAAACATAGTCTTTTTTCTCTTCTTTCATCCATTTGTTGAGGTGTCAACCTTGTTGGTTTATGTATGGTATCTTCTTCCTCTTCACTTTCTATGTAGAATAATTTCTTCTCACCGCATTTATTCCCTTTACTATACTTGCTGTCATAATTGAAACATAGTCATTTTTCTCTTATTTCATCCATTTGTTGAGGTGTCAATCTTGTTGGTTGAGGTATGGTTGTCGTATGACCCTAAAAGAAATCTACTTCCCATGCTAGACTTGTGTGTAGCCTTATTTTTGGCATGAATATGATGAGAATTTTGCATAGCTTCCACAATATTTATAGGTTCTCTTAAGAAAATCTCGTGTTTAATGTCTTCTTTTAATCTACCCATGTAATCTTTGAACAAGTGTTTATCACTTATGTTATCCACCATTGTGGCCAATACCTGGAATTCTAAATTATAATCTTCAATATCACCCGAGTGTTTGATTCTTCTCAATTGACTCGAGTAGTCATGTTCCAAAAATTTTTCATATTGTGCTTCTAAGTCTCTTGTAAATAAACCCCAAGTTTAGTGATACAAAGGGGACTGCATTTTCACTATCCATTGATACCATTGATATGGTTCTGTCTCAAATTTCAAGGTTGTTATGTGAATCCTTTTCTTATCACCCAAGTAAATACCTCTGTACCATCAAACTTATTTAATTCAATTTTGGGAAAGTTGAATTTATGACCCCCACCATAATTAGCTCCAATATTAGATTTAAATTCATTATTTGAAAATGACTTATTATTGGCAGTTTGTTCAACATGAATAATTCCTTTATTTTCATGTTTCCCTTGTGTTTTGATATCTCCTTTAGGGAGTCTCTCATCTAGAACTTAACAAATGAAAGACATGGAATTTTTCATTTCTTTCATGGACCTTTTTATTTCTTCTTTATTTTCATCCATGTTCTTTTCTATTTCTTGAATTTGTCCTTGTGACTTTACCCAATTATTAGACTTGTCACTCAATTCACTAACTTGTTCCTCCAATTTGGACAACCTATTATGTATGTTCTCATTTTCTTCTTGAGTTATAGATGAGACTTCTAGAGGTTTAGTTGGTGTTGTCACCTTTTTGGGGCCCATATGGAGTAATACTAATATACTCCTCTATTTTATATTTATCACAAATTTCAAAACATTAGAAACAAATCTTTTACTAAAAAGTTATGCTAACTGTAAGTTACGTACCTTTTAAAACCTTAATTTGGAGTCTATCCTCCTAGTTGACATTCATTCTGGTGTATCGCTAAACTTTCGGTCCTTCTGAGTCTAAAATTTCATTTCGTACTCCGATATGTCCTCTATTCAATGCGACAAGTCTAATCAAAATTGGATGTGTCAAGTGGAAGTTAAGGTAACTTCCCAACACCTTGCTGATTTTTTGCCTTTCTAGGTTAGTGAACTTGTACAACATTCCTTGCACACAATAATTGATATAAATTCTAAAAAATGGACTAGAAATAACACAAATTGTCCACTATCCAAGGAAACTGGTCTCACTCAATCTGGATCCTCTCTCAAGAAGATATGACTATTTTACCCAGAGCCGTGTTTGAGACCAGTTAATAGGACTAGTCAAATACCATATCTTCCATAGTGTGTATCAAGTATGATGACCCATAAGCTGAAATTTTTACCACAGATACCTTGAAATTTCCTCTAAATCACATACAATTTTCACGATTTGAGTCATCCTAGAAAAAATTCTAGTGAAAATTATTCGATGAATTTCTTGGAGAAGAAAAACTGTAGGATCAATGAGCTATCATACTAAATGTTATGATCCAACATTTAAAAAATGATAAGAAATCAATGAATTGTATTCCACTACGAGGGGGAAACCTCCGTTACAATATATCCACTTCAGAAGAATTTAGATAAGATGATCCTAAGACTAGCTCTCCTTGTTGTATATATATAAGAGACAAAAGATACAATTATAATGAAATAATGAGAAAAAGGAATTTATAACCTAAATACAAATATAATACAAGAAATGTAATAATTCAGCAAGAAACTTAATAAAAGATTTTATACATAACATGAGACTTTGTCTAAAGCTTAACAAAAAATAAGTGAAAGCGAAAATATTAAAAAAAATAAGTAAAAGTGGAAATATTATTTATAAGAATACAAATGCAAACTAATCACATATTCATTTAATATAGATATCATTTCTTTCCTCTCTATATATAATTTCTTACTTTGTGTAACAAGTTAATTTGTGATGTATATTACACTTGTGTTTTTATTCTAAAGAAAATAATACAAAAATTTGCTCAAAGATTTTCCAATTTAATGTAACAAGTTAATTGGTAAGCTATGTATATGTATATTGCAATTATGTTTTTATTCTAAAGAAAATAATCCAAAAATTTCCTCAAAGCGTTCGAACATTTTAACTATCCTACAAAATTATATATTTTACAATGCACTTAGATTTTCGAACATCAAGAATTGAACTCTTACAGAGGCATTATGTCAAAAAAAAACTTTTATTGATTTCCATTGCACAGTGATCCATAATGCTCACACACATGAATCTGGAAATTCAGTTTAGTAATTTTGGAACACATAGACAAAGATTGAATTTCATTCAATAAAGCCAGTCCTCGTCAAGACTGCATTCCGAACCCGGCAGAGATCTCTGCCTTTGAGAGTCCTCCCAACACCTTCATACACCGAGAAAGAAGCTATTTCGCTCTGGCCAAGCTGCCTGGCAATGAGTTCATGAGGTGGGATGATCCTCTCAGAATCCCTGGAATCATCATCAGTGTTATCACCAACTATCCCATGACTTCCCTTCCTGAAATTCTCATTCTTCTTCCCCTTCCATACCATCTGAGACCAGTCAGGGAAATTCACAGGTGCAGAAGACGGATACGTCATTCTCCTCCTATTATTCTCTTCATGACATGATTCCTTCCAAGGAATCATCACCGATCTCCTGCTATTATGACTATTTCCTTCCTTAATCCCCACTGATCTGCACACTGCAACACCATTGAACCCATTTTCCTGTAAACCAACCTGCTTGGCCTCGGCATCATTAACACCACCCCATATATCTTCTTCATTAAATTCTTCCATCGTTTCAGAGTTCTCAAAGATTCTGGATTGTTAAAATCCAGAGAGCTTGTAATTATGACAATTCTCCTTAGAATTGGGTCTGCCCAACATAGAGTTACTCCCATACATGACCCCAGGAGATAGCTTCAATATTTTTTTTTCAAGATCCCACTCGTAAAACTCTATATAAAGCTACACAGATTGAGCGACTTAGCTTTTTGACTCCACCCAGATGCTTTTAACAAAATTTTCCCAAAATTTAAATAACCCAACTCCTGATTACTGCATATAAGCTTACCCAGATCACATAAGCCTACCCAGATCCTGACCTAATTCTAAGTCAATTTTCTCAAATGGGATGAATTCTAAGATCTCTGGCCTAACATTACCACATAAGATACGTATTTTTGGATGATGGGTCAACTTCTCGTTCCACTTGAATCAATATTCGTTTTTCGAGCATCTGTGGACCGATAGGATTTAGAAGAACAAATTCTAAAAGTTTGGAGTTCCTTGTTTACAGTTAATGGATTTCTTGCAGTATATTCCATCGTTGTTTTGTGGATAGATGTCTTATGTAGTAAAGTTGTTTGTGGATAGACGTCTTTATGTAGTAAAGTTAGTGGGTGTCGTGGACTATGTTCCATCGTTTTGTGGATACATGTTGTGAAGTTTGGGTCGCATGGTTGTAAAGGAAAAACTTGTACGCAAAGACATTAATGTAAATAGTTGATGAGATTATTGGATTAGTTTGGCGATGTTGAAATGTTTTGGTGTTATAATAATGATTAGCATAGTCGCTAACTCACGGTTGGTGAATGTTAAAAGGCGGGGTTGTTAAACTTCCAGTTTAGTTTAAAAAAATCATAATTAACACAGTAAAAATGTTAGGTCCACGAAAATCTGTTTATATTTTTTAATTAGGTAGAGGTGGCAATAAGTTAGTGAATACAGTAATTTTTAAACACGATTAAGTAAATGTTAAAAAGTAAACATATAAATGGATATCTTTATAACAGCTCCGAAGTTAATGGATGAAATCAAAGCCAATCATTTATTGTGACGACTAAGAATATTCTAGGCATATTTAATCTCGTCCATAGAAAACTTATTAAGAACTAAAAACCTAGAGATCGGAAGAGCGTCGTGTAGGGAAAGACTAAGAATATTCTAGGCATATTTAATCTCGTCCATAGAAAACTTATTAAGAACTAAAAACCTATTAATGTGTCCATTGTCAATAGGTGTAAACCTTTCGATGTAATTAATAATTTAATTAGAATTTAAGATGTATAATTTTTAAATTTATTTATAAAATAATGTTTTGTTTTATTATAATGAATTAATAAATATAAATATATTAAAGATACAATTAGTTAATCATAAACAATTAAAACAAAGTCAAGAGAACTTCAATTGAAAATTAATAATGAACAATCAAAACAAAGTCATTCTTAACAACTTTCTACAATGGAAGTAACCACATACTTCTGTTTTAAAGATAATTCATCATTGAAATTAAACCAAATTTTTTATAATGGAAATAACCACATACTTTTATTTTAAAGATAATTCATCATTGAAACTAAACCAAATGTTAGTCCACAAACATTATTATTATTGTATTTAAAAAAAAAAAAGAGCAAAATTGAAGTCAAATGATGATATAAACTTAATGGATATAATCATTGGAACTAGTTGTTATAATTCCATTTTCTCTTTGCAATAATGTGATTTAAACTCTTCACATTGTTTTTAAAGTGTTGGTAAAATAGTAAAGATTGGATATAGACTTGATTAGTTTGGTTTATACATAGTAAATTAGTTATTTTCATTGACATATGTTTTGTATGTGGTTGTTGGAGGAACAATTTAGATATAAATAGTTATCACTTTCATTAATTTTTTTTTTTTGTTTTAATAATGAAAGAATTAAATTGAATATTTTGTGAGTTTGTATTTTTAAGGTTAATAGGAGATCTTAGATACTACTAATAAATAATGTTTTATTTGTGGATAACAACCCTAATAAACTTGTTGATGCAAACTAGTATGCTTAAATTAAAGGGATTTGAACATGATACCTAGTGGCATGGAACTAGTTGCCAAATACCCAACAACATTAAACTTGTTGAGATAATCCCTTAAGATAGAAAACACCCATTTTTATAGAACATTCAATGTTTAACATTGACAACAACTTATTGAGCTAACCCTTTAGGATAGAGAACACTAGTGATTCTAGAACATTCAATGTTTAACAAATGTAAGAACACAAGGTGAACAAAAAAACTGAAATGACTATTAAGTTCAAATGAAAATGAGTGTTATCATTATTGAAATTGGATATTTATATGTTCTACTTCCCTAGCCCCTTATAAAAAAATCAACCACTCACATTTTGTTGTAAATATATGTAGTTAAGTGGTAAGAATTGTACCCTCTCATTTCAATTCTTTACATGATATTCTATAATGTTCAATGACTTGAATTCCCTCATTTATGTTAGATGAATGACATGGGTTTGACTTTCTTTGAATTATGTTATGTTCAAACAAGAGGGAGTTGCAAAGGTAACAAGTTCCTTCTTTTTGTTAAAATTCAGAAAGACAACAATTGTAGGTATTGCAGCAGGCAGTTTACCTTAGTTACATGAAATATTATTAAATAAAAAGATGTATAGAGCTGAATCTGCAAACCAGTTTCACCTAAAATAAACAAGCTTGGTTGTATGAAAAACAACAAATGTGATAAAAAAAAGTAAAGATGCAACTGATGAAGAGCAATAAATATGAAGAAAATGTTATTAAATAAAAGGATGTATAGAACTGAACGTGCAAGCCAGATTCACTTAAAATAAATAATCTTGGTTGTATAAAGAATAATAAATATGAGAAAAAAAAGTAGGCATGGAACTAATGAATAGCAATAAATATGAAAGAAATATTATTAAATAAAAAGATGTATAGAGCTGAATGTGCAAGCCAGATTCACCTAAAATAAACAAGCTTGGTAAAGAACAATAAATATGAGACAAAAAAGTAGAGATGGAACTGACGAAGAGCAATAAATATGAAGAAAGGGCAGAGATGGAGTTACTGCATCTCACCTACGTCCCTTTACTCATCATAAGTGTTAGGCATGCTTTCAGAAGTCATATACATGCATACAATTTTGTAAGAGATCAATATACCTCGCACTGTGCACTCTTTCTAAATGTGAAGTGCTAACGGTTGTTTCAAAAATAAAATGTGGACTCTAGAAAAACACACATACTGATTACTAATTAGTACGTATTGTATATAAGCAATTAGGGAGGCAAATATGCTTTACCTATATTCAATAATGGAAAGAAAGTCAGCTGAAAATATAATCAAGATAGGAATGGATACGTTACCCATCACTTATTACACACTTAACTACGCACTTTCCAATATAGATATTCACACTTCGTGAATTTTCTGTACTCCATGCCTTTAATATGCTTAACGTGTATTGACATGATTCCTGTGAAAGTAATTTCTACACCTTGTCGAAATTATTAACATGAAGCAATTTTCTCTGCTTAATACACATCTCATAAGATATTGTTGTTTGTTTTAGTAGTGTTTTGTTCAGTTTAACGTGCCCAATCAGATGTAGAGATACATGCTAATGATGAGAGACTTACCCCACACATCAAATTTTTCAAATTGATTATTTTGAAAATGTTTAAAAACTTTACCATGTGCCCCTTGCGTTGATTGTTACTCTTTTTTCGAATCTGCAGCGCCTGGATGTGAGTTCCAAGATTTGATTACTGGGCAATTGAACAAGAACTCATGTTCAGCAAGTGTCCACATCATTTCAACTTGGCATTTTCCCTATCACTGTTGATTAGTAATGAAGTGGATTATAGTAACCACTGACACCTATCAGTATGTTTTGGTGGATTGAATAATCTTTCACCTGTCAATTTCCAACCCTGTCAGTGAGGCACAATCTATTAAATTCTTGTTCTTAACCACCCTTTTTTTGTTCTATTTGATTTACGGCTGCAATAGATGAAGTCAGAGAGATGAAATTTCTGGAGCTAACTTATAAAAATCTCACAGGCCATATTCCTAAACCGCTCGTTCTCTTCCCAAAATTGAAACAGTTTTTGTTGCTATTGTATATAAATCAATTGACTGGAGAGATTCCTGCTTTGATTAGGAACCTCACATACATCGCTAACTTCTCTCGACTTGAATAGTAATTATCTGACGGTCACCATTCTTAAGGAGATGATTTCGTTGAAAAATTGAGTTCTTATATGTTGGGAAGCGGAAGCAAAACATAGCTTAAAACCATAGCATAAACGAGAAAACTCACAAGTCTATGGGTATGCTTGCATATATAGCATCTATCACAGAGTGATCATGAATAGATCATATAGTTACACGAGCAGAGCAGTTCATAAATAGATTGCATATATGCACATTAACATAGTTGCATGCATGTGCATGTGACTCCATAAAAAAATTTGTTGGCATATTTTCAACAATCTCCACCTTACAATAATTTACCTGATATATCATGCCCTTAATTAAGTCATCACCTTTTCTACAAGTCAAGAGAAGCCAAACACCATCAGAGCTCCACAAACGAATGCACTTGTCCAAATATCATGAATCATAACCACAAACCAAATCACTGCAACCACTGTAGGTGATACTTGTG
>CBVK0101543795.1:0-20775 GCA_900067695.1 Picea abies | reverse complement strand
GTGACCTGATAAACCAGGGGTATGCATGCCTATCCAGGTCTTACAGACATATGCCCATTTACATGTAATCAATAATTTTTAGAACTCCAAAGTAAATAATTTTTTTTTCTTTCATGGTGACTCAACCATCACCGCTCTTGTCGTTGCCTTGTTGTTAGAGAAGATCCCACATCTTGATATTCCATAGCTCGAAACTATTATTGTTGCTAAATTTCTCCACCTCAAACTTAGAACTCTGCACTTTCTCCATTAGCACAAAAATGTTATTTCTCTCACATGAGACCTACACACAATTCACCTTGGCTCACCTGCGACACCTACTCAACCTGGTCTTCGATCCAACGACCATATTATCTTCTCCTTCACTCTATGCTCCTTCAACTCCAAGCTCTGATACCACTTGTTGGGCAGTGAAAAAAAAACATAGCGTAAAACCAGAGCATAAATGAACAAGATCAAACACATATTAAAACCAAGAACAACAAGCACACAATTGACACAGGATATATGTGGAAACCCAATGAGGGAAAAAAACATGGGCAATGATTATCGATATTATTATTATTAAAGGGAGAATTACAATAGTCAACCTAGGCATACAACTATCCTCTCCTCTCATACACACACCACCTCAATATTGCATCTTGCTCTCACACACTCACTACACATTGCACTCACATTGTACTCACACCCTTGCTCTCACACACTCACTACACATTGCACTCACATTGTACTCACACCTCTATGGGTATGCTTGCATATATAACATATATCACTCAGTTACTTAGAGTCATCATGAGTAGATCACATAATTACACGACCAGTTCATAAATAGATTGCATGCATGTGACTGCATGAGGAAATTCGCTGGCATGTTTCCAACATTATACACCTTTAGAAAAAAAAATTGACAGGTGAGATACCACAGGGTATTGGTGACCTTAATAATTTATATGATATTTCTTTGTTCATGAATGAGTTAACAAGCGACTTAAGTTAGCATCTTAGGAAGAGAAGTAAACTTACTATCTTGTATGCTTCAAGTAATCAACTCAGTGTGTTGGTGTCTCCACACTTTTGTACCGATGGGATATTGCAAAAGACAACATTTTTCAATAAAAACTTCTATGGAAATCTTCCAAAAGACTATGGATCCTCCACAAGCCTAATTAGAATTAGAGTGCAAAATAACCGCTTGTCTCGAACGTTCAAATAGGAGCAATTTTTTCAATAGATCAAGTTGCAAGAGATTACAAGCTTAAAAACCTTCATATTGCTCACACTTAGATAAGTGGAAGTCTGCGAAAGGAATTGGGCTTCTTCTCAAACTTGAAACAATTGTATTTAGATGCAAACAAGATCATAGGTGTGATTCCTAGCTCACTTGGTTTTCTTGCTTCTTTGATTGAATTGAGCTTGGCCAACAATGAACTTACATGAAACATCCTAGACACTTTTGGAAATTTGGAGCAACTTATTAGTCTTGAGCTTTCTCATAATTCATTGGAAGGAAAGAATCCAAGAATCTTAGTTGATTTGAAGCTTTAATAATTCTTAAAATTTGATATGCCCTTCAATAATATTTTTGGTCGTCTTCCTTTTTCTCTAAATAATGCAATTTCTATGGCTAGCTTTAGCGGAAATTTTGTACTTCGTGTGCCCAGGAAGCCAATGACAAAACATTACTCCAAGACTAAAACCAGCCATAGAGATCTTGTATGGATTATTTGTTTAGTTATAGCGATATGTATATCAACTACCTATGTTTTTACCATCATTATCAAGAAGAAGCTACAACATATGAAAGACAATTCACTTGTAAAATATCATTGGGACATAGTACCATTTGAACATTTGTATTTTGATAAATGTGATATTCCTAATAGTTTGCACAAAGAAAATATGATTGGTCATGGAGGCGTTGGCCAAGTTTATAGAGTTTTCCTAAGAAATGGTTGGGTTGTAGCTTGTTGAATGTAAAGAGAGATAGGAAACTCCACCATGATCATGGGTTTTCTACTGAGGTAGAAACATTGGGTTCTATTCTAGGTGTCTTGCTAGGAGGAAATAATGCTCATATGCTTGATTATCATATCCAGTAGAAGATTTCACTTGGCACTACTCATGGCTTGTCTTACTTGCACCATGACTGTGTATCCCCATTGTGCATTGAGATATAAATTCACGCAATATTTTTCTTGATGATGATGAGTTGGCATTGCATTTAGGTGATTTTGGAATAAAGATCCTTGATAACATAAAACCCATGGCGTACACAGTTTCAAGTTTCCCAAGCTCTCTTGGATACATTTCCCTTGGTAAGAATATTGTTGGTTTTCATTATATGTTTACTTTTCAATCAATCTTAGGATGCCAATGTTTCCATTTCAATCAATTAAGCAACATATTATAAAATTATGGGCATTGACATACGTAATTGGTAAATATTTGCTTATGTTTCCATTTCAATCAATTAAGCAACACATTGTAGAATTATGGGCATCGACATACATAATTGGTAATATTTGCTTCATTGTATGGTTATTCAGGTCAAAATATTTGATAAAAACATATTTTTTTACTTTTAACTTTTTATAGATATATTATTACTTAGCTTAAAGCATCATGTAGTTTCATAGACCAATACATGTGGATAGATGTAAAAAATGTCAAGAAAAATTTAAGCTAATTAGTTAAAATTAACTAATTGATCTACTATTACAGGAGTTGGTAAGTTATACTAACTTCTATAACTTATTTGTAATTATAACTATACATTCATATTAATATACAAAAAAGATCAACATGCTTTGTGTGTTGTAGTATATGTCTGTGTATTTCTTTACATGATATCAGAGCAGATCTAAACCAGCCTCATTCCATCAGTGGAAGACCCAGGACACATAGATATGGAAGAAGACGAAAGCTAAGAAGAAATGCACACAATGTATAAGAACAAATTTTGGATCACAGAAGAATCGCTCATAGGTTAAGCAAGAATCATAATGCAAAATAATTGCTCAGAGATTAAGCAAGAATTGGGTCTATTGTACTACAAAAAGAATCAGGTCACACAATCAACAATTAGATTTTTTACGGTTAGTGAAATAAAGCATCATTGTAAGAAAATATAGGCAGAAGGTGCCCAAGGAATCGTGGAAAAAGGAGGGTTCATGTGTGACTTTATGATAATATTTTTGGCTTCATTTAAATATTATTCGATCGCGTCTAAATTTAATGTGTGGATTGAAATATCATCCTTCAAAGAAATTGTATTAATTTTGCAATGTATAGGAAACTGTGTTCTCTCAAAGGTTACCGGGAGTTTAAAAAATATAAAATACAGAGGTGCAAATATTGTTAAAAAATTACAAAATTTATTTGTTTAGCAGTACATGAATATTTATATTGAAACAATGCAAGCCATGTACATGAAGAATGAGTGAATAAATGAGAGGGAGAATCCAATAAGCAACATTGAAGGCCCATGTTCATATTTATATTTACATTTTCATTTTATGAGTTAAAATATATTTCGAAAAGAGAATATATATTTATGGAGAAACAAGACAATGAAGAGTTATTGTGAAAATGATTGGAAGATGGTAGAATTTTGCTAATGACAAATTGTAGAATTTAGAGAAAGAGAAAATGTTGTATTGAAATTTCAAAATGAGTGAAAGGATATTGTTTGCAAGAATGATTGCATGAAGGGATGACAGACAAGAAAGAATTTCTCAAACAAGAAAGGATTGATTTCTTGTGTGGATGAATTGATAAAAAGGATTGACAGTATAATTTCCAGGCGATAAAGAAATTTTCATCGGTTTTAAAGGAGGCATCAGTTTTAAAGGAGGCACATATCTGTTGTCCAAAGGAGGCCAAAGATTAGTTAAGAATGCAGTCAATAGAGATGAGTGAGATAATTCTTGTATCTGAAACCCTAGAGAGTTTTTGGTATTAGTTGTAAATGTCTAGCCATAGGAAAGTTGATCTCCCCAAGTTTGTTGTAAGCCATGTTATTTAGGCATATAGGTAGCACTGTATCCCATAGTGTATCTCTCTCATGTATAGAGACGATGTGGCATTAAGTTTTGGAATGAACCACTAGAGTAGGTACGAGGATGTGAAGGTGCACTCGTAGATTAGCTTGATGTTGAATCAAAGAAGTTGGATCTTTCATTAAAAAGGGAAATGTGAGATGTTGTAATATCTGATGGTTAGGACCATGTTATGTTTAAGTTGGAGTGTTAATTTATGTTTAAGGGAGATTCTAATGCATTGTAAGCGATCAAATAAAGAAATCTTAGTCCAAGGGAAGGTAGTGATAGTGATGGTTTTAGTTAATGTTATTAGTGTAAGTAAATAAGGGGGTGTGTTAAGGAAAATAGGTTAATTACATCCTTAACTAATTGATCTACGGTTACAGAAGTTGGTAAGTTATACTAACCTCCATAACTTATTTGTAACTATATCTATACGTTCATATTAATATACAACACAAATCAACGTGTTGTGTGTTTTGCAATATCTCCTTCTATGTATTTCTTTACAAAAACCAATGTAATTTTGGTCAATCATGCTATCAGTAGTGACTACCATGAGTATGAGTGGATTTGACACGGGATCAACAATGCACTACACTTTATCCTTGGACATTAGGAAACTTAGTTTTTTATTCTCTAAAATTCTCTTAATATATGGATGGTAACCCATTTATTGTTCTTGTAGAATATGGATTTTCCAATAGAGTAAATGAGAAGAGAGATGTATATAGCTATGGAATTGTGCTAGTAGAGATTTTGATTATAAGTAGCATGTTCAAACACAGTTTTGAGAGGAAGTGGATATTGTGAGATGGGTTGCTACAAATCTAACATATAACAATCTCAAAGGCCATATTCCTAAAGAGCCCACACGCTTCACAAAATTGAAGTAATTGCTCTTGTATATAAATCAATTGACTTGGGAGATTCCCGCTAAGATTGGGAACCTCACATCCCTGACTTCTCTTGACTTGGATAGTAATTATCTAGACACCATTCCTAAGGAGCTAAATTTATTGAAAATTGTAGGTATTTTACATCTCTGCAACAACAACTTGGATTGTTAAATATTAGAGGGCATTGAAAATCTTTCAATCACCCACCAGCTTGCATTTTGAAAGGTAGGTGGGTGCTTTTTTATTGTTAACTTCCACATAAAAAAATGTTTTAGGCTTAACTAACATATGAAAATATTGCAGGAAAAATTGTAGAGTAGCCTTGTGATAAAATGACTTACCTTAGTGGAACTCCACTCTTGAAACCTTTGGTTGTAGATGGACAACATGTCAGCAACCAAACATTTTCCATGTCTAGCAACGTGTAACAAGATGGAAGCTAAAAAGCAACAACCATGCAAAATGAAAAACAAAATCACCATGTCACATAATTTCCATTTCAAGTTTAAATTTATAGATATCATTTTAAATTTATAGATATCTTGTAATGTTTTCACTATCTAAATTTAGAAAAACAAAATCACTAGGTCACATAATTTACATTTTCATCTTAATTTTATAGATATCATGTAGCATTGTTTTTACCATGTAAATTTACACAATTTATAATTTATTATGAAGAAGTTCATAAAACTAGATTCTAGAATTAATAAGGATCTCATCGAACTCTCTCTTAAGCTTAGAGAAGAATTCATAGGTAGAAACAAAGGTGTGATAGCGGTGATTTTCCAACTATTATTCATTGTTATTGTCACATGAAAACTTTGATTCAAGCTTAACTAACATATGAAAAGATTGGATGCAAAATTGTACATCATAGGTAGAAACAAAGGTGTGATAGTGGTGGTTCTCCAACTATTATTCAATCATTGTTAGTGACGTATGAAAAAACTACATGCAAAATTGTACATCATAGGTAGAAACAAAGGTGCTATAGTGGTGGTTCTCCAACTATTAGTCATTCATTGTTATTGTTCTCCAACTATTATTCATTCATTGTTATTGTCCCATGTTTTTTTTTTTCAAGCTTAACTAAAGTTAAAAAAAAAAATGCAAGAAAAAATGTGCAGTGGCCTTTTGATAAAAGGACTTACCTTCATCCTCCGATAACAGAAAATAATACCTTCATATTATGAAATTTAAAATGTTATAAGTTGCGACCTATTGATAGCTTGGAGGTGCAACACATGGATAGCATGTTGATTTCCAAACACCAACAATGTGTGAGAAGGTGGTAAGTGAAGAGATACAACCATGTAAACCAAGAAAACAATAATGTTCTTTTGTGTCATTATGTCACAACTAATGCTATAGAATCAATACCATTAGCTGACCTCATGCTCTGTATATTAAATATTTCCATATTTTCTAAATTCAAACATTAGGGAAGCCATAAAGTAATTTTCCTTTTCGGGAAGAGACCAAATATTAAATATTTCCATATTTTCTAAACTCAAACATTAGGAAAACCATTAGGTAATTTTCCTTTTCCTTGAGAAGAGGTCAAATATTCAATATTTCCATATTTTCTAAACTCAAACATTAGGAAAACCATAAGGTAATTTTACTTTACTTAGGGAAGAGGCAAAATAAGAGCTCAAAGTTTATTATTGGTTAAAAAAAAATTGTAAGCGCTTCATATTTTGAGAGAAATTGTTAAATGGAATGTGATGCTAAAAATTTAGGTTAAATGCCTTGATTTATGTGCAAAGTATTGCAAAAATTGCGATCTCTTCACAATAGTAATAGATACCTTTAGGCAGAGACTAATAAATGCAAAACTATAATCTCTTTACAATAGTCCCTGCTAAATTTAGGAAAGGAATAAATGCAATGGGTTTGAGTTCCTTCAATGGCTATCACAACCAAGCTATAAAGCATGAGAAAGATCAATGTAGGTTGAATATATTTGAATATAGTGTGAAAACAAGATTCACCAATATGGATTCCTTCAAAAAAAAAAAAAAAAATCACCAATATGGATTCCTTCAAAAAAAAAAAAAAAAATTCACTATGAAAACCAATGTCCTATTTGGTGCCATCTTTGAGGATTGAAGTGGATAAGAGATGGAAAAGATCAAAATATGAATATAGGTTATGGTTTGATTTTCGACAGGTTATGTCAAAGGTTAGGATGAAGAGACACCATGACAATATATTCAAGGGTAATAATTTTGTAGAGGGATAACTATTGTTGTTATATAATACTAGAAGAAACAACAAGATGGAGAAATTGAAGGATGGTTCAGTAAGATCTTATATATGAAAATGGATCGGTGAGGATCTAGAATAATTCTAGAAGAAACAACAATATCGAGAAATTGAAGGATGGTTGGGTAGTATATTATAAGTTTCAAATATTCTATGAGAATGGGTTAGTGAATATTGAGACACTGGAAGGTTTTCCATACCGTATTTGGGTGAATGCATCTTGGATGAGGGAATTTTATACATGAGCGAACAAAATGTTGGGGTCAGAAGCTCCTGTATACAAAATAATGTAAGGAGAGAAGTATTAATAATGGTTGAATGGAGGATCTAGGTTCATCCATGAATAAAATAAGACCAAGTCTAGGCACAATAAGAGTCGAATGGAAATTGAGTGCCAATTGGTTTGAAAACTTCTAGGTTCATTGAATTGCAAGTTTATGTCAAAGTTTACCATGTAGATGCGTTTGATAGGTATGAGGTAGGGAAATTATGGATGGAATAGGGTGGATGGAAAGAATTAAAGGGACATCATAGTAGATCCATTATAGGTTGACACATGGAAATGGTCATTGGCAAAGGAATCCATGGAAATATGAGATAAAGTAATTTTGTAGGGAAATGTTGGATGTTTAGGGCTGACACAGGTTCTAATTTAGGTTTTCAACAAAACCTTGCAAACCATTAACCCTTCTGGATACCTTAAGGAACCATTGTGCACAGAGTGCACAATGTAGTCTCACCTGAGATGGCTTATGGGTAACTACAAGACCCAGATGTATGAAATATTGGAAGGGAGGCTACTATGGGGATGGGAGAAATTATTTATACCTCAAAACACATAAAATATTTTATTCTAACACATTAATACACCATTACATATCAGATCTACCATTTTGTAATCAACTGCATTCGTTTACGATTCATTCTGCAGTAAATATTCTGAATATTCTATTTTGCCCTACATTTTTACTACTAACAGATTCAATCATTCATCATAGATAATCAATAGCAAGAAAGAATAAAAAATTCCACACAAAGACACAAATTTTACCATGGTTCACCCCCCCTGGGCTATGTCCACAAATATTTGGCTTTCTTCACTCTTTTATTATTCTTCATCAAGCTCATAGCGTTGTGTGCATTACAATTGAGGCTAACAAGATCGCTCTAATATCCACAACTTGTGATCTTACCCTTGGTTACAATGCATATCTTTGTCTCAAAAAATGACTCTAAGATCATCTGAACATTTTCAACAACTCTCCAAAGAAACTCTATATCTATCTCCACTACAAGACATATTTATATTACAAAAAAGGGGTAAATTACCTGTTACAACAATGACCAAAAACATAATCCACTAACCTTACGTGGATTAGGTTTATCCATTTTCTTACTCCTTGAGCATGGTTGGTCCACAATCCAACCATTTTCATCATTGATCCACATCTTTCTTCCTTTCTTTGACTTTCCTACTTTCCTGACGTTGATTTTCCCTATTTTTCAGTGCACACTTCTTTTTTGTTCCATTTCCTAACTTCATTCATTAATTATTGCACTTTTCCCAAAATGGCCTGCACCAACATGCCCCCAAAACTCACTTATGGCTCATCCAAAGCGACTTAGGTAGTGTGTGTCATTTGTACTGACCTTTATAGCTCTTGGAACCTACCTGAAATTTGTTCAACTTGAGATTTTACTTGCGTGGTATTATCTACTACAATATCCATAGTATGCATTGTAATATGATCCTTCAACAGTTCTTCACTCTCTATGCCAAATTGTTCAATCTGACCCTTTGATGTGTCAATCTCCGTAACCATTTGTTCCACACCTTCTTGTAGTGGTTCCAACTATGCCTACCTTGACTTCTTTTCTACTTGTATAGTCTTCATCTCTGCTTGTAATTTCTTCATTTATTGGGCACTCCTCAATCTGTCCAGGATTGTCGTCATTTTCTTCTTTTTCTTCATTTCTTGCATCACAGTATTTATACCTTCTTATTTTTTTTCTAACTTCTGCAGTTTTCCATCCTTTAGAAGATTTGTCCATAACTGCGCACTCTTATTATATGACTTTATGATTTCCTAGATGATCAACACAATGCTTTCTATATGACATGTAGCCTCCTTCTCCCTTTGTGTTCTTATTTTTGGTGGACTATTCGGTACTAGGAGATCAGTCAAATCTGTAATACGGGCTCTGTAAGCCTCTGTTGCTTGTGCTATGTTTTCAATTTTACCCTATGTGGGTACATTCTCTCTATCTGTGTTGTCAACAATAGTTTTGAATACTTATTCCACTTGATTCTCTAATATTCAGTGCACTACTTTTTCTGTCCAGTCACCTTTCTCTGGAGCGCAATATATTCAATTTATTTCATACCAATTACTTATCTTCTGCACGTTGTATCATTTAAATGCATGTGTAATCTATTGTATATTTTTGTATTTTTCTTATTTTTCCAATTTTTTCTTCTTTTCTTCTTTTCTTCTTTTCTTTTCAACTCTTACTATATACACTATGTACAATTGAATTTTCCTATGCTACAATTACTAAGGGTTACTCGATCGAGTGTCCCTATATAGTTTCAGTTGAATTCCATTAACCGATCCTTCAATCTCTTTTCCTACTAGATACTGCAACTGCACAACACCTCCATCTGTGATATATTTTATCTCATATGGCCCTAGCCAATGCATCCTGCATTTCCATGGGTGCTGTAAATATTTTTTGTCATAGAGGAGAACCAGATCTCCTTTCTTAAAGTTTTTCTTCTTAATGTGTCTATCATGGCAAGCTTTATCTTTGGATTTCTGTACTTCCTAACGGAAACCTACCATAATCCTGTCTTCTTCTAGTTCCATGAATTGAGACAATATTTCTCGAAATGCACTTCTTTCTGTCATGTTTGTAATGCCTGCAATGTACATACTAGGTATCAAATATTCCAAAGGGACTACTGCTTCCTAACCATGCACCAATCTAAAATGTGTCTTCCCTGTGAGTTTCTTGCATGTATTTCTATAAGCCCATAATATTGCTGGTATCATCAAATCCCAATCATCCCTGTTTACATTGCAAATTTTAGTTAGGGAATTCTCCAATATTTTATTAAATGCTTCCACTATTACATTAGACTGAGGATGGTATGGAGTGATCTTCTAATGATGTATCTCAAATTATTCAGTCATTTCTTGGATGGTATTATTGATAAAATGAGTTTTCTGATCACTCATAAGAATTCTAGGGAATTCAAATCTTGTAATTACTTGTTCAAATAGGAATTGCATAATGCTACTTCTTCAACCCATCTGGTTAAATATTATATCGCTATAGTGATGTACCTTTCTTTTGATCTTCTAGCTGGTGGATTGATTGGTCCTACAAAATATATTGCCCATTTGTCAAACAATTTAAGAGTTACTTAAGGTTTTAAAGGAATATTGTGCCTCCTAGATGAAATTCCTACCCTTTGACAGACATCACAATTATGACAATACTCCTTTGCATATTTAGAAATTAGTGTCCACCATAATCATGTGCGTAATATCTTCTACACTGTGGCTTTTCTTGCATAGTGTCCTCCAACTATTCCTTCATGAGCTTCTGCCAAAATGACGGGATGCTCATTTTCCATGACACATCTCCTTAAAATATTATCTAGTCCTATCTTATACAGGTGTCATGCAATAAGTTGGTAATCTGCAACTCTAACCACCAAATTCTTCTTTTGCGCAATACTCAAAAATCAAATTCCTTTGAGGAAAACCTTGTTCTAAAAAAATCAATAATATTATAAAAGTAGTCATCAAAAATATGCATTGAAAAGAGTTCTGCATCAAGAAAATTTTCCTCCAAGTTGCGTGGTTTCTCTCCATTAGTTATCCTGGAAAGATGATCTGATCCTACATTCAATATTCTAGGTTTCACAACTACTTCAAATTCAAACTCTTGAAATAACAACAACCATCTACATATTCTCCCCCTCAAAAATTAATTGTTAACAAAGTATCTAAGAGTAGAGTGATATGTGAACATCCTAAAATGTTGGCCTGATAAATAAGTTTTAAAATTTTGCGATGCATACACCATAGCCAAACCTTCTCTCTCTATTGTATTGCAATTCTATTCTGACTCTGATAGTTTCCTACTTGGAAATGCTATTGGGTGATCGATGCCACCTTCTCCTGGCTATGTTAGTACTGCTCCAAGTGGTATTGAAGAGTCATCCGAATGAACATGGAACTCTTTTGACCAATCTAGAAGCAACATAGTTGGTGTTGTCATCATTTTCTCTTTTAAGATGTCCAAACTTTGTTGGAACTCATCATTCCATTGAAACTTGATATCCTTCTTTAAAACTTTCTCCATGGGTGTAGTAATCTATGCATAGCTATTTATGAGATTTCTATAGTAGCTTGTATGACCCAATGTATCTCTTAATTATCACATTGACTTAGGTGGTGTTAAATTAACAATGAGAACAATCTTTGCAGGGTCAACCAACAAGACTTGTTTACAAACCACATGTCCTAGCAGAATTCCAAACGGTGCGATGAATATGCATTTCTTAATGTTCAAAGATATTTGACATTGCCAACACTTGTCTAGAAGTAATCTTAAAACTTCAACATGATCTTTCAATAGACTAAATACTTTCCAATAATCTATATAAACCTCCAAAAATTTATGTATAAAATATTTAAATGCAACTACTACTACTCTTGAAAAAATAACAGGGGAATTCTTCAATCCAAAGGGCATCACTGTGTAATGATATGACTCCCATTCTATAGTGAATGTAGTCTCATGAAAATCCTCTGGTGTTATTCTAATTTGGTGATACCCTGGAAATCCATCAGTAAATGAGTATGCTTCTTGTCCTCCTACATTCTCCAATACCTCATATGTAAATGGAGTAAGGAAGGGATCATGAAGACATACATCATTCAATCTCCTCAAATCTACACAAAACGTTATCCCCCCTTTCTTCTTCTCTTGAAATACCATAGGGGTAATCCACTCAGATTCTTCAACAGGTTCTATTATACCAGCCTCTAAAATTTTTTCAATCTTTGCCTTAACTTTTTGTTTATATACTAGATTCAGCCTATAGGGTCTCTATCTTATTGGTATGGCATTTGGTCATAGAGGAATCTTCATTTATCCATGTTCTCCTCCTACCCCTTTCATTTATGAAAATTTTGTTGGAAATAGATCACTATATTCACCCAATGATTCTGTTATTCTTTCCACTATCAGGTTGTCCCAATAGTCACCAACACTTGCAACATTTTGATTCTCTTTTGTTCCAATATTGACCTTATTTATCTCTAGTGGTGTAGCAAATTCTTATGACTATAAATATTGAAATTATACTTCTCTTTTCCCTTCAACTTCTATTATCTGAATATCGCACATGTTTTCTTCTGCTAGGTCATGTTTTGCGACGTGGTAACAATGTAACATCTGTCTGACTATTTTTCTATTATGATTCTAATAAGATTTTACAATTTCAACTTCATGCTCTTCAAAAATATTTTCTTTTATCAACTTCAGTGTTGCATCCATCACTGTATTCTCATGTCCAAATGCAAACGTGATCACAAAATTCTGCTGCAAATATATCCAATCTATAGTTCCTCTATGCAGTTATAGTTCTATATACCAATTTATTGGTATGCCTTCCAATGTATGAATGAAGTGATGTGGCCATTCCTCTGGTGGTATTATTCTCCATTGGGTTATGCACTTGTCTATATGTTATATGGGTTGTCCTCTTCCATCGTATTTATCCATATGTCAATTCTCCCATTTTGCGCCAAATATGATGCGCAGTAATCTTTTGCATTGATACCAATCATGGATATTTTCTTTGTGAGTACCCCAACAACATGCATGTGTTTCTTTCAATGCAATATATAAAAAAAATAACTCTTGAATTTTTAGGACTTCTAACTCAAACTTTTTTTAAAATTCTTCCAAATCATTTAGACCATTAAAAATTGGAGGTTCTCTTACCTCTGTGCCAACCCATCTTAGTGCATGCATCATTCTTGCACATCTTCTGGCAAATATCTCATGTAAGCGTTGTTGCCAATTATCCAATCCTATGTTAGAATCTGAAGCATAAGAACTGATACTTCTCTAGCTAAGAATTCCATCTGTTGTTAGATTAATGTAATCTTCCTTGTGCACGGTAGTTCTATAGAACTAGTTTATCTCTTCTATAATGAAATTCTCTATCGTTGGTTCAACATATCTTCCACCTTTTGAATTATATAATGGTGCTATGATTCTGTATTCTCCTGATTCAAAAATCATTTTCCTTGTCTTCAAGTTGATGATAGCTTGATTCTCAAATGACCAATCTATTCCCAACAATGCTGGATAAGCTGTAGTATTATCCACTATGTCAATTAACTCAAAATCTACAATAGTGCACACACCATCTAAATCTAGTGATATTACTTTCAATTGACCAATTGGTATTACTCTATGTTGGTTTGTTAATTTCAGATGAATGGGTGAATATCCTAGTGTAGGTTCTCCCATGCACTCCCATGTTTTCTTAGAAGAACATTTACCTCAGATCCTAAATATAATATGATGACACCCATGTTAAAGTCTCTAATATTTTCATTCAATATCAACTCTCTATTTTTTCTTGTCTTCCTATGGACATGATTTATTGTCTTTTTTTTTAGTTGTATCTCTTCTCCAGGATTGCATTTTTCTATCAAACTTTGTAATACTTGTATAGTTTTTTCATCATTCAATAAATTTAAGCATGATACTAGAAAGCTTCTTAGATTACATAGTTTTTCTAAGGAATGATATCTATGGGTTTGTTCAAATGGATAAGGAATATTATATACTGGTCCATCATATCCTGGCTATGCATTTGACGTAGAAGCAATATTTTCCTGCAAGATTTCTTGTCTAGCTTATTTGAGTGTCTCTTTTTCCTTGCATGCATCAAAATGTTGTTGAGGTGTTGTATTTTTTCTGACCCACTATTGTTGGTTTTGATTATGATTTCCTACATCTACTTTTGTTTTGGTTCCATCTTGAGTAGCTATAATATTTTTCTTCCCATCATCTCTAGTTTATGTGGAAATCCATTGATCATTCTGGTTATTCTGATTCCTTTTTTCTTGCATTTTTTTCAAAAGTACATGACAATATTCTGTAGTATGATATGTTGCACGATAATAGATGAATGTTGTTGGTGGTAGTGGACAATCCCTTGCATAATGTATAGGTTGCTGACAATTGTTGTAGGTTATTGGTCCTCTGCCTCTTCCAAATCCTCCTCTTCTAAATCCTACTCTTTTGCCTTGATTGTCTACATGTGGTGTATTATACTATGGTACTTGATTATATTGAGGTGGCCCTGCAAACTACTTCTCATTATTATATTGTTGTGCAGGTGTACTTGTCATTAGTTCAACCTACATCCTATAAGCATCTAAGGTCCTTTCTTCATAAGTTCCATGGTTCTATAATCCTTATCCTCATGTCCTATAGACTTGTATAAATTTTAGAATGTACTCTTAGGCATTGTTTGGTACTTTCTCATCATGGGAAAATTATAGGGACCATGTCCATGTGTTTTACATGTTTCAGACCATAATCCTCCCGTGGGTAATGGATTTGGAAGTACTTCTCCCAAATACTGCGCAAATGTTGGGCACTCGTTTTTGTGGTGTCCTTCTGTTCTGCATAAGGTACATCCGACAACTTCCCTCTTTTCCTTTCCTTTGTTCTGATTCAAATGGAATTTCATATTAGAGATCCACTCTCAGCTCTTCTACAACTAGATATGTATGTTTATATTGACTCTCTTCCAATTGTAAGGTTGCTTGCAGAGCCTCAACCTGAGTCTAGAACTTTTGTTTCCTCAATGGATATTTAAAATGTGGAAATAGTGAGTTTATGAATAGTTTCCTATGTTGCATGTATGTTATAGGATATTTCAAATTACCTTTCAATCGCTTGAAATTTTGATCGATTTCTCAAATTGACTCTCCTGACTTTTGCTTGATTTATATCATTTCATTAATATATTGATCTTCTAAAATTGGTCGCTCGAACTAATTGATTAGTGCCTTCTTCACATCTATGATAGGTTTTGGTGTTCGTTGTGGACTATTTACTGCTAGACTCATAAGCTAGTCCAATGCACAGTTTCTGAATGTAATTGCAAGATGAGCCACTTTTTTGTCTTCATCTGTGACATGCTTAGCTTCCCTAATCTTTTCACAAATAAATATTTTTTTCTCTGGGTCCTCTGACCCTTCTCTATGAAATTATGGTAACTGAATGGTTGGATCTACACCTGCCATTGTAAAATTTGCGGTAATTCCTTTGCGTAGTGTAGATAACTAAATAATACTAGTTTAACTTGTTCTTCCACTTGAATTTCCACTAGTTCCTTGATCTATTGGACTCCGTTTGCCAATAATTGTTAGTTTTCTAAAAGGTTCTTTAATTTTTTATGTCTTAGTCACACATGGGGCCATGGGTTCCACACTAACTGGGATATGGAAAGGATTTCCTTCTTCTACACCGAACCCCTGACCAGGGATGATTTTAGGGGCTAAATTTCTCTCATGGGATAATTTTCCATGGTTTTTCCCCAAAAAAGATTCGCTATTTAAAAATGATTGCCCAAATTCTATAGGATAAAATTATTTTAACTTAAAAATCGTCAAAATTTAATACAAACTATATCAAATCCTTAGAAGTTTGAATATTTTTACAAAAATATCGTCAAACATTTATAGTTGGCATATGATTGATTAGTAAGATTCGCGAAGGTTTCTACATTTTAAAATAAATTTTCATCCTTAAAATCATCCCTTCCCCTGACCTCTAGTTTTTCTTTCATATGTGGCGCACATGATTTCCTCAATCTACTCCATAGAACGAAGCTCTTCTTCATCACTTTCCAAGCCTTCCCTTTCGACTAGTAGTCTTTTTTCTTATTAATCTTATATTGGCAGGGTCTTTCTCTGCGTGTCGTTCCCTCTCTTTCCATTATTTCCTTGATATTTTCTTAAACCATCATAATGGGGTCCATTACTTCCTTTTTCTTACCTCTATCCAGATCCCTCTCCATATCTCAGATCATCCTTAGCGTTTCCCCCAGTCTCCCCATGCACGCAGAGTTATTTAGTTATATGACTTTATTGTCATCACACCTTTATCATGTAGTAAAATCTTGACTGACGTGTAGAGTGATCTAATATACCTTCCTCTTGTACCCTTCAAAAAATCATGCTTTGCAACAATGTATGACTTTGAAGTATCAATTGCAAATTGGATAATGAATCTTACAACAATTCCATCTAGCCAGAAATCCACTACATGTGTGAATTTATTATTGACTTTTTGTAGCTGCACAATATTATTAGTGTTCCATTCTACTAGTCTTACCCAATTATTTGGGCAATTTTCCTTCAATCTTAGTATCCACTCCTGCAATAACTGTGGAAATTCCCATAAAAATGCCTCATGAAGATCAGTAAATACATACCTCTCCAAATATTGGCACAGTGTATACTTAGGGTTTCGATTGTCTTTCTGCACAAACATGAGATATTTCACTGTCCACCATCTATCTATCTCCTGTTTAGTTGGGTTCCATGGTCTGAACATCCCCTTCTAATACTTCATTCTCTTAAATGGCCTTCTTAGCAAGTCCCTTCCAATATGTTCTTTTGGGTTAAATCTGGTAACAACATCATTTATTAGATGTTTAGGGCTGACCCGGGTTCTACTTTAGTTTTCCAACAAAACCTTGCATACCATCAACCCTTATGGAGACCACAAAGCAACACTACATACAGAGTGCACAATGCAGTCTCACCTGATATGGCTTATGGGTGACTGCAAGACCCAAATGTATGAAATATTGGAAGGGAGGCTACTATGGGGATGAGACACATTATTTCAACGTCAAAACACATCAGATATATTATTCTAACAAATCAATACACCATTACATATTATACCTACCATTCTGTAATCAATTGCATTCATTTAAGATTCATTTTGCAGTAAATATCCTGACTATTCTATTGTGTGCTACATTTTTACTACTAAAAACTTCAATCATTCATCATAGATAATTGATAGCAAGAAGTAAGACAAAATTCCACACAGGGACACAAATTTTACCATGGTTCACCCCCCCTGGGCTATGTCCACAAAGATCTGGCTTTCTTCACTCTTTTACTATTCTTCATCAAGTTCATAGCGTTCTGCACATTACAGTTGAGGCTGACAAGATCACACTAACCTCCACAAATTGTGATCTTACCCTCGGTTACAATGCATATCTTTGTCTTAAAAACTAACTCTAATATCTTCCGAACATTCTCAACAACTCTCCAAAACATTTGTATATCTAGCTCCGCTACAACACATATTTATATTACAAAAAAGGGGTAAATTACCCATTACAAAAATGACCAAAACACTAAATCACTAACCCTAGGTGGATTAGGTTTTCCCACTTTCTAACTCCCTAAGAATGACTTGTCCACAATCCAACCGTTTTCCTCATTGATCCACATATTTTTTCCTTTCTTTGACTTTCCTACTTTCTTGACACCGCTTTTCCCTATTTTCAGGTACACGCTCCTTTTCTGGTCCATTTCCTAACTGACTTCATTAATTATTGTGTGTTTCCCAAAATGGTCTGCACCAATAGGACACTTAGAAGTGGTGCCATAATTGTCCTTGTATATATAGTAGGAGACAACAAGCAAGGGATCCAAAGGAAAAAGAGTAAGGAAAGAGTGAGTAAAGTGGATGGATGCAAATTAGAATGGGACAAATTGTAGGTATACTCGATTAAGGATAGGGTTTTCATATGGATTATCAGGTGGAATTATAAGGGAGTTAATCAAGGATAAATTAAGTGAGGAAAATAAACTAGACACAATGAGAAGGGAATTGAGTGGAGGACAATATCGAAAGGTTGACTCCGATAGGTGGGAAGTGATTAGAGGATGGATGGAAAATTAATGAAGGTTTTTGAATGGGGATAGGCCATAAAGTAGGAGAGACATTTTTTTCTAGTATTTTAGGACTTCTACTAAGGACCATTTGAAGGATTTGGAGGAGGAAGAAAGCCATAATGTAATATTATGGGATATATACAAGATGTTCAAAAATATTTTTTCTTGGGAAGAAGACTTGGAACATTATAAGTTCTTCTAGTATTTTAGGACTTCTACTAAGGACCATTTGAAGGATTTGGAGGAGGAAGAAAGCCATAATGTAATATTATGGGATATATACAAGATGTTCAAAAATATTTTTTCTTGGGAAGAAGACTTGGAACATTATAAGTTCTTAGAGTGGACTTGTTATAGTTGTAGCTACATATTGAGGAATTTTTAACACCTTTAATAGAACATCGTAGTTGAGAGGCGCATCAAGTTCAGATGAATTTTATATGTGATTTTTATATAGAGATAAAGTTTGAATTGGTATTTTTTGTCCCTTTAATGTAGAATTGGCTCTTTTTGAGTGGTCTAAAGGATAAAATAATTATGTGGCTAGTTGGGACATTAAATGTAAGTACTTATTGATGAATTCCTAAGGAAATATGACTAGGTATTAAGTCATGTCCTTTCTATAGATATGACTTTGTGTAAGAAAGGGTTCTAGGTGATGTTAGTGTCTCAAGTGCCTTGTTGGAAAGTCTTTGGTTGTTTCATGAGACAATGGACACTTTTAAGTGAGACATAGTTCAAACAAATTGTGCATTGGGGCATATGTATGCGTAGGACATGTATGTCATATGATTGTGGATTTAGAGTGATTTTTTCTTCTAGTTATTAGATTTTCCACTATAAATGTGTGTCTTATACGTCAATGGTATGTGTTGTGTTATGATTTTGTTTTGTTATGGTTTATTATTTTGCATACACAATATTATTTATATAAATTAAGATACAAACATGGAAATTGTGAAAGATTTAGTGCTAAAGAGTTTAGATATGTTAGATAATTGTACGATTATGATGTAGTACGTGTTTAAGATAACGCATGATTCTAGTTAAGTGATGGCACCAAGTTCCATCAACATTTAGTGTCCAATAATGCATCAAGTAGATTAGGTGTCTATTTTTGGAAATATTGCAGTAATTGCAAATTTGTTTTAAAGGAGAATATAATTATAGAATTTTATATTTTCCATTTATAACTTTTGAGTTTTTAGAAATTATCAAAAACAAAGCCTCTAGGCTTGTGTTGAAAATCAATTTTCCAATACAGATGACTCCAAAGATGCCATAAAATTCCAAGGGAAAGCTAATGTAGAAGAGGTGAGTACAAAAGGTGTTGAAATGTTATAAATGAGCATAGAAAATAAGAAGCATCTAATGAGATAGTAAAAAATATTTAACGAGACCGAGTAAAGCTTGGGAGGAGAAAATCAAGACTAACCATTAGATGTATCCTAAATTTGTTACAAGTGCATAGGCAACTACAATAGAAAAACATAGTTTATTGAGAGGATGGAAATAAGAGAAGAACCTAATAGGAATCTACTTAGATATCCCAAGGATTGAAGAAATGCTATTTTGATTGTATTTATCAAATGTCCTCATTGTACTTATTAGACAACTAGACTTCATCTTTAAAGGAATATGATGATATAACCAACTTCCTTAGGGGTAAGAATACGATAGAAAAGAGACCCCATTGAAATGAATTTTAGAAAGTGTTTTGTAAATCCAATGCAAACACATCTGATGGAAAAAAAATACATGACAAGAGGTATTTTGAGGTATGGTTGTTAGGTATAAGGAAGTATTTCCAATTACACAACTAATCAAGAAAATAAATGTGAGGAGATCCATTTACAAACCTATTGGTAATGTCTCGAAAAAAAATACATGACAAGAGGTATGTTGAGGTATGGTTGTTGGGTATAAGGAAGTATTTCCAACTACACAACTACTCAAAAAAATAAAGGTGAGGAGATCCATTTACAAAACTATTGGTAAGGTCTTGATATGGTGAGAGAATCTAAGGAATATGATATCTAAGATAAAATATTCACTTAAGGGAAGTTAGTGAAAATACCTCTCAACACACTATTATGAGAACATTGTATATTTGTGTTGAATAATACAGGAAGAAATTTTCAACTTCTATTACCTCTCAACACATTATTATGAGAACACAAAGTATATTTTTGTTGAAGAATACAATAAGAAATTATTTCAACTTCTAAATTATGTATCCTGCATAAAAGATGAAAATCTTAAAGTGAATTAATTCCTTAATAGGTTGAAGCCATCTTATAAAAAAAATATTAGAATTATCAAATCCAAAAATTTAGAAGTATTAATATAAAGGGCCATAATCATGATGGTTAGGTGTTGGCACAGGGGCAGACCCAAGGTTCAATGCTACAACATCGCACCAACAAAACCCTAACTATCAGTCCTTTCGACAACACCTGCAAAGCAGATGAAGTTTCACCCGAGGTAGAGGCAAGGGTGGTTGCAGGACTCCAGTGTCTGCAACCTTAG